>QKQZ01012970.1:3388-36874 GCA_003595255.1 Solenopsis fugax
TTTTTGAGTGTCTCATATTATGAGTTCCACGCTTTGCGGTTTCACTATCACCAAATCTAATATTTATAATTAAGCAAATCGTCACATCCCGTATTGTTTCTATTAATACGACTTTACTCTATCACTGCATGCAGAATTTATCATCAAATATTTGTTTATTTTATAATAAACAAGGTTTAAAGACTCATCTCAGTAAATCTTGACAACATCCAATTTCAAAAAACCTTTTTTTCAACGACTGCATGCATGATCTAATAATGAATTTTTTACTAAATAGATTTCACCCCAAGAGTAATAAATATATGATGGTACCAACCACATACGTTTATTAATGTAGCAGAAACCTTGCTACCTCATATTAGGAACCTATCCCATAATAGGCGACTTTTCCCTACGCATTTGGCAACTCTCCCCTAAATATCCCAGACAGAGAGAGAGAGAGAGAGAGAGAGAGAGAAATTAAAATTAGTTTAATTCTTAGTAGTAGTCTTTATTAGAAGTCTTCAATTTTTAATATGACGTAGATCTCTAACATCATCTTCAAATTTTTTGCTAAATTTTAGATTTAAAAAATCAATAAAAATTAAATGTTATAAATTTGGAACATTCTATTATATCCTTTCATATCATTTTCTTTAAATAACGTAAAGGATCGTTTTTTATTACGTGTTAGATGTCATATAAATTAAAAGATCTTTTATCGGTGAAAAAATTTATATGTCTATTATATAGAAATCTTCGACATATTGACACGCCGGCACATTTATAAATTTTAGAAAACGACGGAAATCGATCATAAGATGATCTTTTTAATCCAGCCACTTGCAATTGGCCATATAGGAAGATGCATAGCATAACAACGAAGCCTATGCTCTTTATGTGTACATGAAAATTGCAGCAAAGCCTTTGGCCCGCTTGTATATTTCATATTTTACGATGTGTACGGAAGACCGTCGTGACGGCAAATACGATAGAAAGGTAGAGCAGAAAGGCCGAGATAGGAAGAGAGAAAAAGGGAAAGAAAAACAAAGTTTATCTCACGTAACGGAATTCCGCCTTATCGATTGAAAATACAAACTGTGATGATGATTATATAAAATTGATAACGTATCCACTTGAAAATGGATGCGCGCGATAGTATCAAAAAAAGCGATTTAAAAGTGAAATAAAACCACTCACAACCTATAATACTTTCTTGTTCCCTCGTTTCAAATAACCATATTTCAACGCATAAACGGTATTAAGTAATATTTCTTAAAATATACTAAATGCGGAAGATTGTAAATATTAACCTGTAAAATACCTTATTGAAAGAGTATCTTCTTGATCGATCACGAATATCGAGCATCCGACCAATTTTTCTACATAAAATGATTTAAAAGATCTAAAAATCCCAAAACATATTTTCAAGTTTCTAGGACAAATGTTCATACTTCATTTTGGAAACAAATAAAATGTAGTATATAATGTAATTACCGAAAATTAATCACAAATATGTCTATTTTTCTTATCAGCGCGCGTGGATATTATATTAGGATTACACTAGAGAAATTGTATGATATAGATATTTGTTCTAGAAACTTGAAAGTATATTTAATAATTTTTAGAGATTTTTCGGATTACTTTAAATAGATAAAAAAGTAGTCGAAATATCTAGGGCAAGGGGCACTAATTAAATTTTAGTTGATACTACAATAGAGTAAGGAAATTTTACCTCCGTGCTTAATTTTTGCTCTCTCCTCCAACCGATTTAAGTGCAGCCTGTTGGCGACTGTGGGATTTTTTACTAAAGACGACACTAGACAACTAGCAATATTGTTACGAGCATACATTTATCTCGCTCTGAAGTATACCGTTTTATTTATTCACAAATAGTGCAGTATAATATTTACTAATTTTTTAAGTTGAATTTTAACATGTAAGATTAGTAAGTTTTTTAATCACTTGCTTGTGCCTACGAAATGAACTGTTTTTATTTTGAGATTCTGAAGTAATGATCTCGTCCTGCTATGTGTTGTAGAGAACCGGTTATTATAATACAAAATGGCTTTGTCTCTAATTTTGCCTCCCTACGTAGTATTTAATTTCGCCCAGTCATCCAGCATGAAAGTACGAAAATTATTACAGCAAAAGTAAAAAGCAAGTCCAAAAACTTTCTTTGGCTAAGTGTGGAGCAACTGTAACTGTAATCACATGCATGTCAGCAGATGGACAATATTTTAATATTTCTCCTTATGTTAATATTTCCTCAAAAAGATAGCAACATGAATTACGATGATGCTTCTTCTGGCTCAATCAGTGCTAATCTGAATATATAAAAGTTTATTTATGAATTTTTTCAACCTTTTCTTTCTACTTACAACTAAGAAGCAAAATTTGGAACACTTTTTTGTAAAATGGAAAAACGGATGTTTCCATATTTTAATTTTTTACTTTGTCTGTATGAACTTTTTTGAAATTTTGATTACAGAGCTTTTGAGCTAAAGTTTCAAAGTATACATATGAATTCTTTCAAATTTCTGCGTTTATTAGGTTTTAAGTACGATCCAAAAAACCTTAGGAAGGGCCAAATTTTGGCTCTTTATCCTATAAAACCAATACGGACAATAGGAACAATTCAGTGCCTTTTATAACAAGCGTCAAATATACCTCATTATGAAAGTTGCATAGAGAATAAGCGAATAGATGAGGTACGTAAGGACTGTAAGGAGTGGGGATGAAGAAGAGGGCACTTTCTGCCAAGGGATTACTCACTCACGAATAGAATACTTGACTGATCTCTAATTTCTTATGATTTCACGCGATTTCAAAGTGATTTTAAAGTAATTTTGATTTTTTATATATTTGAAATGATTTCGAATAATTTCGTATGATTTCAAGTGACTTCAACTGATTTCATGTTTAACTACATGATTTCAATTTGATTTCTTAAAGATATGATGTTGAAGTGGCTTCAACTAATTTCTAATTTTAAATTGATTTCAGTGATGGGTGCTTGACCAATTTCGTGAGTAAGTAACCCCTTCTTTCTGCGATACATCTAGTGTTTGCCGTTATTCATATAAAGTTATCTAGATAATCATCTAGATAAAAAATAGCTTTATCTTATCTTTATCTAGATTATTATAATATATATTATCTTCCTCTTTATCTTAAATAAAAGAAGTGTTATCTTTTCTAAATTATTTAAGATAATGTAAACAATAACGAGAATGAATATTATTCTTAATCTCAATTTCTAAATTATCATTTATGTTAACAAGAAAATTTTTCAAAGTTATAATGATAGGAAATTCACTGTCAGTATTGAGAATCTATAGTATACATAACGTGAATTATAAATTTTTAGTACTAGGCAGTGTATATCGGAACGCGGCCCAGATTGCACAGATCAATAGTAGTAGTGCAATATAAACATTGCCCCAAAACTATAGTAAATTTGAAAACTTTTACAAGGAATTTTGTTATATTCGTTATAAAATGTGAATTATATTCCTTACATTTTTTAACTTTGATTTTTATTTGCATGTTGATTCAAATCCAAAGAAGAATGAATACTTTTTGTCAGTTTAAATTATTTGAAGAATTTTTGTTTTTAAGAAATAAGGATTTAAAAATAAAAATATAAACACACTGTTCTCATATTCTAAAAATTGTTTTGCTCACTAATGATGTTACCTAAAAATTATTTAGATAAAACCGTATATCATTTTATTTTTTATCTAAATAAATTAAAATAAAGTAATCTTTATCTTATTTTTATTTAGATAATTTTAAGTTACCTAAGCGCAACACTGGATACATCCATCCTCGTACTAAAGGCGAATGCACGATATGGTACATTAAAACCGAGCGTTTACGTAAAGGCCGAGATGCGAAGCAACGAGATCAGCCGCCGCCGTGGCGACGGCGGCGGCGGCAGCGACTGTTGCGTCCTCGTTTTTAACGATCCTGGCTATCCATCGTCGAGATCTGACTTTTTAGTCGCGGCTACGCCGGCATAGCCTCGTTAAATGACAAACGAGCAACGAGTATGGAATATTAATGGCGCACGCTACTTTAAGGCACGAATTACGGCCGCGCTGTAATCGTTGCTTTTATTGTGTCAACGTCGGTTGCAAATATTGCCAACGGGGCCGATATCTAACGAACTCTATCCCTGGCCTGCTTCCGCAAAGCGAGGGAAGGTGCGCGAGGTACGCGCATTGCACTCGACGTCGGCTTTTGAGGTAAGAAAGAAACCGGAGATGCCCAAACCGCGCGGCTTCGTGTTTCACCGAATAACGATCTACGAATGGCGAGTGAGCCTGCTGAAACCAATGCCCGCAGCTTTATCGGTCGACCCGAATATTACTCCATTGTCCGCCATGCATTTGTTGATGACGTGCGGCCGCGATTCCAGGTCTCATTTGCGATTTACGAGTGGCCGAATATTTAGAGCTGAATTCGCGATAGAGCGAACGCGCATACATGCAACGAGGCGCCCTCTGAATCGCCGACTGACAACGCTCGCGAGCGGCGGGCGCTAAATAAAAGAGGTCTTCGCGCTCAGCTCGCGAGCGCACGCGGTAAAAAACGGCACCCGAGAGAATATTAATCATGTTGATCGCGTTTGTCAACCGATATCGCGAATATGAATTACTCATTGTATATTCGGACGTCTGCCACGTATACTCGTATCTGCGCACTTGTACTCGGTGCGCGCGACGACGACGCGACGCCGTGACTGAATACAGTGTTAGAAATTTCTGTAGAGAGCTTCAAGCACGTGTGACTGAAGCTTTGTGCAGTTACCGTTTCTGAAATTCACTAAACAAGAATGAAAGAAATAGTAAAATTTTAAATAATAATCACACGTTTTATATTTATCTGCACACTGTTTCCACTTTTCGTCCGTGAGATTGACCCATTGATCAACCAGACAACAACCGATGACCGATAGGAAGACATAACCCTTTTCAAGACAGCATACATATGTCCAATATCGGGTCATTAGACGTCTTAAAGACAATGTTAAAGATCTTTGAGTCATATTGGCCCGATTTTTCAATATCTGTTTAACTTGTGGTTATGAACTTCACCCAATAAACTTCATCCATGATGATGCCGTAAGTGAAGCTCATTGGATAAAACATCAGGTTAAGTCTAACCATAAGTTAACCAAATAATGAAAAATAGGGTCATTGTGATGAAGGATATCTTTAAGATGTCTTTAAGTCGTCTTATGTCTCGATTTTGGACACGTGTGCTGTATGGGAAAGGGTTATGTCTTCCTATCGGTCGCCGAGTTGTACGCGGGACAAAAGCTGCGCAGAGTACACTGCGCAACTTCATCCAATCACGATATCTTAAATTTCCGTTACCATTTAGTAATTTTAAGAAACCGTTTGTAACTCTAAAATAGAGTATCGGAATTTTAAGGGAAATTCAGTAAATTTGCTTTTTTTTTAATGTTATTAAATTTCATTTTCAACATTTTTCCTAATTTTGTAAAATTAAGTTACTTTAGTAACTTAAATCTGGTGGAATTTTCTGAACATTTCTAACAGTGTAGCAACAGCGTTATATTGAAAGTGTCGGGCATTACGTCACAGTAATGAGTATATACGTGATTTGTGGCCCGCCGTTTGTCATGCCGAGCGCGCCGTCGCGCGCCGCCCCTCCGATTCAGCTGGTTAAACTGTATACCGGTGAATTAAATTCGGACGGTATAAAGTTACGTACGTTGATTCAACGCGTAATCGTTCGATGCAACATTCATGAAGCCGGCTAAACGAATGCCGAAGTACGTGCGGTGGCCGAAACCTGAGTTTGGAGCTCACGCAGCCACGATTTCTTCACACCTCCCGACAGTAATCTTCCAGATAAAGATATTCGTTAATTAACTAAAAATTCGTTTTCTTCACTGAAACCTCTGGTTACGCATCTAAGCTATTCTTTATACTACTAACTTTCGACACAAAATGTATCAGAATTTTAATACAAATTATCACATTCTCTGAAGTTATCCTATGGATAAAAATAAAACATTTTTAATAATTTTCTGCAAGACATAATATAGCAGTCATAATATAAACTTTATATGATAACGATTTGGATTATTTTAAATTTGATAATACTTTGTTTTCTTTTCTAATAATTATTCTCTTTACGAATCTTTAAATATACAATTCGAGTAAAAACCAGCAATATAAAATTTTATTAATTGATTTTTCATTTTTTAAAAATACTGTAATAATAAGATGCGTAATTTGTTCTTCTTCTGTTTGATATTTTTTGGTTTCTTCTTACTTTTTTAGAAAATATTAGTTAAATCTATACATGTAATATTTTTAGGTATTAAAAAATTACAAAACAATCAATAGTACATAATATGTAGTTAATAACCACTTTTAATTGGGGTACAAAAATTACTGTACGGGGTATAAAAATTCCGTATTATAGTAATTATAATAATAAAAATTTCAGAAAAAATCAATTTTAATGCATGAAATTTTAATTTTTTGTACGTGTAAGAAATGAATATTGATATCAATTTTACTTTGCATTTTATATATGTACAGCTTAGAAGGACATTACATTTTTTATCTAAACGCGTTTTTTTTATTTCAAGCGAATTTAATTTCTATTATAGGCCTCTAAAAATAACGATCGTCCATTATTTTTCGGACCGAATCCGATAGCATTCGCCGAAAGCTCGAGAAACGCTTAGGTATCGTTATTCAAATGTAACCCCCGTGGCAATTTTCCGGCTCGCCCTCTCGTATTTTTTGCTCTCAATCGAGTTGGAATCGATAAAAACGTCCTATTTCTCGCGCGCACGCGAAAAATGTTGGGCGACCGCCCTTGAATTCCGCGTGAAGCGCACGCTAGGAAAATATTTTTCAATTATCCCCTGCAAAACACTCCCATCCGTAAATCCGTACGGATCTATCGATGCCGAGGAGATCGACGTAACTCTTTACTCGGATTAATAGGAGGAAGCAAATTTTATCGACGTCGGTCCGTTCGATCGCCGTCGTTGCCGTCGAGAGGCAACGTATTGCGGTAAATCTCGCTTCTCGCAGTCTTCAGGGTTAATAAAACAAGCTTTGCCACTGAGATCTCGGGCTCTCGGCAAATTGCCGTCTTTTCCCGCGGAGTGTAAACGAGAAATCGAAGAAGGTTACTTGAGGAAACGCAAGAAAAGACGAAAAGGAAGTATATAACGAAAATGCGTAAAAGCTTCTCCAAGAGGGATCCCAGGGGATTACAAATTTAATATTGCATAATCGCTCGACGGAGATACTAACGACTTGACGACAATCTGCGTTATACGGAATAACGTTCCTAAATCATTTAGAGGTTCCTCGTATTAACGCTTTAATATTAAAAGCGTTAACTTTCCTTTACATACATATAAACTATATTCTAACATGGCCGGGAAGTGTATCACTTTCCTATCGGTGTTAAAAGATTAGTTGCGAAAGAGTAATTTTGAATTTTGTTAAATCGCACACGAGAGTTATACTTTATCTTCCCTTATTTTTGCACCTCTGTTCAGCTTCGCTAACGCTGACTGAGGTAACAGCTTTCAGCACGGAGCGTATCAGACCTTTCGGACCGCAAATCATCGGCGATTATACAAGAGAAATGTGACAGGGGGAGGAAGGAAGGGCGCGTGTGGGACGGGCAAAAAGGTGAGGAAAACAAACTGCAGAAAAGGGGGCAAAAGACTCGCGGTGATAGAGGGCGACCAGAGGGAAAGATATAAATCGGCCATCCCGAGTCTTACCTTCTGGCAAACGTTATCAAAATTGAATTTCCGAATATGGAAGAAGGGCGCGCAGTGTCTGCGGATTCCACGGCTGGCTCCTTCGTTATTTATGTCTGCGACGTACGGACCGCCGGAGCCATTGTCGATATACAATAGAAATTTGTTCGCGCGACGTGTCGGGCAACTTGAGGAGCGACTCGTCTTTTCGAGACTTTTACCGTGATTTTCAAGAAATCGCGGAAACTGCCTTGGATCCACGAGTGCGCGTGTGGAAAAGAAACGGGAAGAAAAGTAGAGGAAGAGGTCACACATCGGAGGTCAGATTGATTGCTCTTTTATCCCTCACTGACTCAAGGACGAACTACAGATCACGGCTGGAAGGGCCGGGCAGCGTTTCGTGACTTGTGATCGAATTCTTTCCTATCCTTGAGTTCTGATTTCGTTCGCTTCACGGGTTCATCCCTTTCCGGCCGTTAATGCCACTGGTTTCTAATGTGAAATTTAAGTCATTACGTTTGTCCTTCCGACCAAATGTAATGAGGAAAGAAAATTTATACGATATACCAATACTTTACGTTGAAATATACATATATTCATGCACACATTTGAACTTAAATACTAAAAATCTTAAGTACGTAAAATAAAGTTTAAGGATTAAAGTTTTGTAACCCTCGTCATCGAATCCAATCTAAACATAATTAGAACTAAATTTAATTTAATTGCATATTAGAATATTTATATAAAATTTGTAAAAAATGTTTCTTTACTTTACATACATATAAACTATATTCTAACATGGCCGGGAAGTGTATCACATTTAAATAACGAGAAGGCTACACCGTTCGAAAGTAAATCTTCGTGCTCAATAATTTTCTAGGTGAATTTACAAACATTTACAAGATTCCCCAAACCGCACATCGCATACTTTCCGGAATTAAAACACAGCTTTTTAGGAAGAACGAAGAAATATGATATCACAAAATTAAATTGCTACTCAATTTAATAATTTTCATGCTTATAAGCACCTCCACTATCTTTCCTTATCCCGAAAAACTATAAAGAATTTATTACGAAAAATATTACCTCGACCAGGTTTTATGTAGTGGCACTACTATGGGTCAGTATTTATAGTCGAATGGTATTTCAAAATTGTCTTAATAGCGAAATCGATTAGACGCACTAGTGCGCACTGGTACACATTAAAGCCATCGTACCCAAATGGACAAAAGATACGTATTATGTGATATGTGATCACTTTTACACTTAAGTAAATTAGTGTACAGTGGCTTTTACGTGCGCCAGTGCGCACTAATGCAGTCCAATCGAATTCGTTATTAGCAATCAACTATGAATATCAGCTATAATAACCGACAATTATTATAAGGCTTTTTTATCACTTTTCAATATTTTGAAATTTTTGCAAGGCACATTTTAGCATTTAATTACACATACTTCAGTCTTTTTAAAGTTAGGCGTACTATCACACGAATATACGTATGTACACTTGTGCAGCTTGTGCTTTTTGTCTTTTAATATTTTATTCGGCTGTACACATTTCGAATTGTGTAAAATTAAATAATAGCACAAGATTTATTGGATTTGACAACATTACCAATCCTTTTCCTCTTTGACATTATGCAGTTTATAAATTCATACATAAATTTATACATTCGAATAAATATTTCATAATTTTGAGTCTAAAATCGATTGAATAATATTAAAAGGTTTTGTAACTTTAAATGTGTATATATTTAGCTGATAACACTTTAGCTGTTTTTTTTATTTCCTTGCACCAATTTAACAAAAAAATTTAATTGTCAATAAACATACTAGTTTATTTTTTATAAAATAAAATAGTTGCCGAAATCACTGCTCGCCCGTATTTCTAATGGCCGTATTATAGACATTTTTTATGAGACAAACATTATTCTAAATTAAAATTAATTAAGTCTTAAGGCATCTTAAAGACTCTTTGAGATGTTTTAACCCAATTTTGGATTTTGTCTTTGGGACTGTTATTGACAGTATTAGGAACAACATCAAAAACCATAAATGTATTACTAACAACAATAATTATTATACAATTGTACCTAATTTAATATTTTGCTTCTCTTTTTTACTTATTTTCAAATTCATATTATTAAATAAAACAGTTTCAAAGACACCTTCTAATTAATTTGAACTTAAAATTACTTCCGCAACTGCCTTTTCTTGAATTTTAGTAAGAATGAACGTCGTTCGGACGAAAATCGAGAGTTTCACAGTTTAAGTACCTTTTTTTTTTAATTAGAAGATTAAAAAGTAATGTAATATTATAACAATAAGTAGTCTATTTAAGAATTCAAGTAAAATAAAGTAAAATTAAATACAATTCTGTGTGATATAATTTATACATTCCGAAAAGCACTTAAAATCGGATTGCCAGTATTTGGGACATTATCAGTAATTGGGCAATTTACCCTATGTATACATAATAAGTTTACTTGGAAGCCAATTATTGTTCAAGATCGCACAAAAATTTGATTGGTTTGATTTCGAGTTCCATTACTAATGCGATCTCATTCCCAATTCATTGTACTAATAACTAATTTTAAAAGTAACCATTCGAGCTTCCTCCATACCCTGAGGTGAATTTACGGCTGATCAAATGCGGGGAAACGCTCCTAAGATCGAATTCCGCATTCCCATCTAACTTGGATTCTCCTCTGCAATCCGATTCTCTTACGGTCGTTAATGACGTAAAACGATTGGGTATTGGAGATCGTTTCGCAAAAGTGTCGTAATTAGAGAAACGTGCCGCAGATCGGGAAACCTCGGACTTTTTTTACACATTGTTGCCGGGATTACTCGGTGGATTTTCCTGTGAAATTTCATCTTCCACGTTCCTTAAAAAATACTTATTCTGGTTTTCTTTGAAAACTCCACTTTTCTTTTAATACTGCACATATTCAATTTTATAACGATACAAAATCGTAAGCTCAGAATGCAGCTTACAATTCTATTTTAATGAAATTCAGTGTATATATAATATAATTCTGTCAAAGGCATAATTCCATTTTGAAGCAATAAATTTTTTAATGAAATAACCGCGAGAATTAGATATTCATAACGCTACATTGGCCAAGCGTTGTTGCATTTAACGAGACCGTGTAATTCTATTAAAAGCGTGGGACAAATATGCATGCTAATTGAATGCGCTTAGCGGCAAAGCACCGGCTGTTACTAAATGAATCAATTAATTAAATTATCGGCAACGTTAAACGATGCACACCAAACTTTCTTTAATGTATTTACATCAGAAACGAGCTTTAGAATCTAGCGTCAATACAGTCGGGACCGTAGGAAAGTAGGACATTCAAAACCGTCGTTCGACAGCACGAGTTTCACGAATATTTTTAAAGAAATTTTAATTTCACTTAGATATCGCTTAATACCAAAGTCTAGCGATAGGGTTTAAGAATGCTCAAGGTATACAAGACGTAAAATATTGCATCTTGATATATCGGTGTTCTTCAATTTAACTGACGTTGAGATTCATGGTCAACGACAATCAAATTTAAATGCGATTTGATAAAATCCTATAAGCGCATAATATTATTTAAACATTAAATAATATTCCTGTAATTTAATATTAATAAAAAGTGGTCATATGTTCATTCTACATAATATTATATAATTATTAAATGAATATTACATTAGAAGTAAATAATATATTATTTATTTCAATATTTTAAATTATTGGGAATATTATAGCTTTTAAATGTAATAATTATAAAGTTTATGAATATTTTATGCATAATAATTCACATTAATTTTTGATCAAAAATAATATTCTTAGAACATTTTCATAATATTCCACAGATATTAAAATAATATATCACGAATATTATATAAAACGGACAATATTCCCATAATATTAAAAAAATATTATATTCTCAGAATAATATTCTTGGAAAATGATTTTAATATTGTTGTAATTTTTAATAATATTCGTATAATATTCTAGAAATGTTGTGTGCTTATAGGAAATAAGTTAACAGCACTTTTCGTTTTCTTAAAACTTTCAACGGAATCAAAACGGTGCGTAAAAGTTTTCCTTTCTAGCGGTAACAATAAGAAAATATTGAATATTTGTCAACATTATAGCAGGTTATGGCTGGCGAGAAATTGCGGTCGAAGACAGGCCACGATCAAATCTCGACGAGAGTGACAATTTCCTCCAATTTTTTGCGACTATTTTCGCAAAGTGTCGTATCACGTGAAAACCATGTCGGCGACGAAGGCAAGATGAACATAAATGGGGATTATTACAACAGTTGGCGCAATGCTCGCCACCCATGCTTGACGGAAGCAACGAGAACTTGGGTCAACCAGTCAGCTAGCCATCCAAACCAGCAGAAGTTGGCGAACGGTCACCCACGCGTATAATTTTACGTTCGCTCTGAAGTTACAGACGAGATAGTCTCGTCGCTCCTGGCTATTACTCGCAAATCACGTCGGAAGTAAGAACATAGCGAGAGATGATAGAGATAAAAGAGCAGAATAATGTTAAGAGAACCTCAACCTGCTCATAAAAGGAGAGTAACGCGGATTTGTCGGGAATACATTTCGGAACTCAAGTCGGCAAATTTTTCATCCTTGATAAACAGAAGTTTTTGCATGAGGCTTTATACCGTTTTACGTTCTTGCTACATACATATTCGGTTGAAGAGACCATGGGTAAAACAGGCTAATTTTAGCAAGTAAAACGATATGCTTTTTTTGTAGTTTTTGAGCTATGTTGAATTTGATCTTCAAAAAATTTTAATTTGGTATTTTAATTATCCCCAGTTTTTATCCAAGGTCTACTTAAATGCACATCTATCAGAAATCTTTGAAAACAATGTTATTGATAGTGAGAATAATTCTGAACAGTAATAATTATTCTATTTATTTTTTCTCAACGCTTTGTTCTTTTTATATGTATATATTCTTCTATGTATGTAATACAGATTTCTGTTTATTAAAAATATTATGGTATTATGGTATTTTATTATTAGAAATTAAGACTCGCGCAAAAAATATTTAGAAGCATCAAAATCCACTTTGACCGATTAAAGTCTTCAATTATTAATCTATGTTTAGATCGATTTTCACTTAATACTACAATATTTATTTTATTGTACAATTTTACTCTTTTATTAACATACCGTTCTCATAATAGCTTTTTATATACTTAATAGATTCATATGCTAATTTTAATAGATGTAATACTTTCTCAACAAATTAAAGTTTTATAAGTTAAATTTAGATTTAGTTAAAACATATCACTTTACTTGCTATTCTGGGGCTAAAATAGGCTTATTTTACTATCTCTTATCGTCATTTTATCGTCCTTTATATAATGTAGATGAAATAATACAAATGCTCAGGAATTAACAATGTCACGTAAACGTTGTAGATACGCACGTTTCGCAGCATAAGATAAGGGACTAAATACATTGTCGATAGTCTATGGAAGTTTCCTATCGCACGACGTCGTTCTCATTATTAATGTGTTAATAATACAAACTTAATCACTAATTCAACTGTTTCACGATCGATCGAACGAAAATCGGATGACAGGTGTATATACCGTGAATAATTTATGCCATTGTGCCAACATGTTTCGACATTGGAATAGGCAGATACACATGTACTTAATAGCTTGGTAAAGGATACGGGGGTGTTGAAACTACGTTAAAATCTTAATCCCTCTTCGCGGGATTTAATCACTGCTTTAAGCGGCGTGACTGCACTTCGACGACTGTGATTCGCGCACGGCTTGTCGCCTTTCTCGTATTGGAGGCACTTTTTAAATATTTTCGCGAATTTTGCGAATGTTAGTGATTTATCGAATTACATCCTACCGAATATTAAAACATCACAAAGACTTTGTAGGAGACGAATTAAATAATAAGATAGTTTGGGGTATCCATGATGGATTTCCCCATGTAAAAAAAAAGGAATACAACGTGTAAATGTTGTCAAATAATTATTGATTTTAACCTTGTTAATAAACTGTTTCAGTCAGTTAAACGTTTATAATTGATTCCTTACGAGACGAATTCGTTTTCTTACGGAATAAAGCGGACGAAGCTTTAGACTTATTGCATTAACGCTACTCATGTATTGACTAAATTAAAATCTAAAATTAAACTGCAGTAGCGTTATTTAAGGAGACAACTTGTAGAATTCAAAATATGGGGTCCTCTTTCTTGTTTCTTATATACACTAAAAGAAAGAATATTGTAATAATAATTAAGCTTTAATAAAATCATTTTAATTAAACGTTTTATTAATATAACGTTTGATAATATAAATATTTAATAATATAATGTTTAGTATAATGTTTAATATAACGTTTAATATATAACGATTAATATAACGTTTGATTAATATGGCGTTTAATAATATAAATATTTGGTAATATTTAGTAATTATACACATTAACAGTGACTCCTAAATAATAATAGTAATCGATTGATTACTAAACGATTACTAAATAACTATTTACCAGGATTTACGCCGCGCAAGAGTTTACGTCGCAAAAATGAGTAAAAATAGAAGTGAGGATAGTTTAAACACAACCACTTTATTATGTGTTTTTATGTTATATAGTATTGCATTATGATTTCAGTTGTTTACTGTTAATATTAATAAAATTATAGTGAATTGAATCAATTTGTCAACGTAGTAAGTAACGTAATCATGTATTATAACCTACGTAAAATGATTATTGTAAGGATTATTGTAAAAGATTTAGCGTAGTTACTTCGTAACTTAGTAACTATCACTTCTTGATTATTATTAACAAACTTTCTTCGGCGTAGTATATTTCGGTATTATTCGACAATAACCGACAATCGAAACAGTGGAACAGTAAGTTCTTTAAAAAAATAAATAAATAATATACTTGTTAGATACTTCCATGCAATTGCACTCGGCCTGCGATGCCGGCTGTCTCCTCGAACAATTGAGGCTCCTTCAGAAAATATAAATTTCCCTCGAGATGCTCATAACGACGCGGTCAACACCATTAAGCGCGTTTCCTGAATTATTTTCAAGAAGTACTCGGCAAAATTTCAACTCAAATAAGTTGAATAAGTTTCAATTTGAACAAATTTATCATAAAAGAAACTCTATTCGTCAGTTGTAGTTCGACTGCGCTTGGAAATATGAACGACTTTTAAGATAAACATTTTTTTCTAATTTTTTATATTGAATATTTCTTATATTTTTCGAATAAACGTTCTAACGTAAATTATGAGTAGTATTTCCGCGTATCTCGGTATGTTATCTAAGTGAACGATTGTATCATTGAAACTGCAACCAAACGTTCTATCGTAAGTTTTCTCTGAAAATGGAGCAGGATTTTGAGCATGAGCGACTATATCGATTCAATCTCATCTCTTTCTCTCTCTCTCTCTCTCTTTCTCTCTCGCTCTTCTTGTGGATACTTTAAGCCCGAAAGAAATTTCAAGTCAAAGGCAAAATTAATTCTTTAGCGAAAGCAGTTTTTATATAAGCGGTAAATTAATACTTGGTCTGCGTGTCTCTTGAATTGCCATAAAGTTCAACAATCCACTTAAACGAACGGCAAGCTTCTAATGAAATCAATTCTTGTAAGGAAATAGTTCTATTGGGAGGGGACAATAAATTAATCCACGTTTAATCTCGGCCCAGCCATATTCTCGGATTACTCTTTAGAACGCCGGCTGAAGTTTCACGAACCACTTAGGCCCGTAACAAGCTCGTAATAGAAAAAAATTAATTCGACTAAATTGCATGGCCGCCCTGTTCGAGAGTCTTCTACTCAGTGTAAACGGACAGATATGAAATGTGATCCGTCGAGAAACCTAATCAAGTGATGTATTGAGTTAGGTCGTTACATAAGAACGTTTGACTGCATATTCGCTAATATTCGTAAACGTATCTTCTTAAATGGTCCTTGAATTTCCGATTCGCTTGAATCGCAGTATTACGGTTTCGTTAAATGTCTGCCAAGCAAAGTTGTCAACTCTGGTCCGCGAGCAACTATCCCCATCACAGCAAGAAGGGCTAGCACCACTATTAGTAGTTCTATCCCCTGGTAGAGGAGATATGAAGGGATTTGCAGGAAGAATCCTATATAAAAAGAGAAGCGACATTGATGTCCGAAGCTCTGATTGGTAATCTGATTAGATGTCCCCTCTTAAGAAAAGCAGCCATATTGTGACCGCAATCGTTTACAGAGCTGACACTTGATGATTAGATTATCCAAGATTGAAGCTGAAGGAGAAGAAAAAAATGGTTACAACACGTCATTTACATGTTTGTGTAACATTTTCAAGTGTCAGCATTAATTACACGTTTATTAAATAAATAAAAACATAAAACATGAGTAATAAACAATTTAAAGCTTAATTTCACTCTGTCAGAATATTAAATGAAGTTTGATGGTATTGGAGCGGTTCAAATATGGCGATGCTGGAGGTGATGATTCAAGATGGGGATTCAAAGTCTCTATAGGACACTACTGGAGATTGTGATGAAAGTTCGATGTCGCTTCTCTCTTTATATGGGACTCTACTTACGGGCTAGAGTTGACAAGCAAAGTTGCCAGTTTCAGCTCGCCAGCAATCATCTCCCATTACAACAGCCCCTCCACAGCAGATCTAGCCAATCTAGCGATGCGTAATCTTATGGAGGGGGTGTTGCAGTAGAAGATGGTTACTGTGCTGGTAACTCTGCTGCCAAGTTGACATACAATATTTGCTTCTGTATCGTGGGGCCAATAGCATGTCGAGTTGCTTTAGCGTCTTAATTTTTTTTATCGACCTTACGTCGACAAATGAAATTTTAGCCAAGGCAATAAATCTGGGGCAATTTTTATTCCCGTATCGATTCGTATTTATCGTCGACGCGCCTATTTCCGCTCACCTGCCGACAAGACGGCACCTCGACATTGAAGCGCGGAACATTTTATTTCGACAGAATTCCTCTTCTTGACAGATCTTATTTGGCGTGCGTCGAACGAACCGGCTTAATCTCACCGTTAGAAATCGCGATAGGGTCGGCGGGGGATGGATATCATTTTGATAAACCACCATCTGGCGACGTCGCTCGCTTTTCATAAAGAAACTCGAAAACGAGAACGCAGCGTTTTCTGTTCCGGAGAACGACGACGACGACTTGGCCCCCGGCACCTTGTTACTTCGCTCAATTTCTATTTCCCTACATCGAGGTGAATATCGAGTCTCTCTCTTTCCTTCTCCCTCACCCCTCTGCCGCGTTTTACCCGCGTTTTATCCGCCTCTTCCTCCATAACCACGACTGGCTCGAATAAACAGCACTGTCGCCGCGAACTCGAGACAACCTATCCGTTTTATCGAAGCAAATATGCTCAGGATCTGTACGCGCGAATGCCATTTTCTGCCCGCGCCTCCTCCTACTTCTTGCGGATTATCCGCTCTCGTCGTTGCCCGCTATGGGAAAAACATAAATCCCGTGAGGCATAGTCCGCGAGAGCACCATGAGCGTTATACCTACATTGCAACTCTTATTATATTCGATAATACTCCGTAAGCAAAAATAATCAAAAGCTACAATTATCATCATCTACTTACTAATTCCATTTCTTAATTTAATTGAACTATTTCTTTAATATATAAATTCAATGTTTTCTTCCATGTTTTAAAACTTTAATTGGGGATGAAACTGATACTTTATAGATTTATGCGTTTATGCATTTTGAAAGGGATATAAATTGTGTTTAATATTTAAGAAAATTAAAATTTTATTGTTATCGATATCATTAGAGTGAGATTAATTAATCGCACTTATTATATCGATAACAATAAAATTTTAATTTTCCTCTTAGATATTAAACTCACTTCTCTTTCAAAATGCATAAATCTATAAAGTATTAATTCCATTCCTAATTAAGGTTTTTGCTCAAAAACATGGATTTTATATGTTAAGGAATCTCTTTCTGAATACATAAGTTTATAAAATATTAGTTCCGTTCCCACAATTAAGATTTTTGCTCCAAACATGGAATTTGTAGGTTAGAGGACTAATGCTCAATTTCTTCATCTCTAATTTTACCCATAAGATATCTCCCAGAAAATATGATAATTTCTAATAAAATTCTAGTACATTTTGTGTCAAAAGTTAGTAGTATGAAGAATAGCTATCCGTTATATACGTAACCAGAGATTTCAATGAAGAAGAGCATTTTTAGTTAATTGACTTAGAATATCCTTATCTGGGAGATAACTATCAGGAGGTGTGAAGAATTCGGGTATTCGTACAAGAACTAATAAAAAGATTTCATCGATATAAATACGTTGTTAAATTTATAATTGCCATAATAACCGAAAAACAGTTTCGTCACAAGTTTTCGTAGGTTGCAGTGACTTCAAAAAAGCTCATTCGAGCTATGCATTACGAGACGACCTGCATAACAGCGTATTTCCAGTGTACTTTAATAAAATATGTTATTATGCCCGCGCTTGGACGATATTAAAGTTCGCCAATGTTTGCACGTTGCTGGCGCGTCATAGCGCCATATTTACCAGGGAATCCTTTCTCGGAAGAGAGACAGCGGGCAAGTTTATTTAATAACACGTAGAGCAGGGGGAAAAAGGGTCACGGGAGAAAGAGGCGCTTCAAAATAACACTTTGGATAGAAACTGGTAGGCTAGAGTCAAAACTACCGAGGTAGATTGCCACTTCAAGATATCCGAGATCCTCGAGAAAGTTCATGAAAGGCACATCCCGTAGACTTTTGTAATTTGAGAAAATGAAGGATACACGCGCCTGCGAATCTGATTGTTCGAAAGCAGCGGCTTTCGTCACGTTTTCGCTCCGTACACCAATCCATTGTATTCCTCGTCAAGAGTATATGCCTATATAAACGAAAAGATATCTTTTACATTTCTAAAAGATATCATACCAAGTCTTGAGATATATTGCATTTTTTTTTTAAAGTTGCGAAAAGACAGCTTTTAACAATCTAAAAAATATCTTATGCAACATTTTGAGATATCAAGACATCTTTAAAAGCTGTGAAAATGTCTTGAAGATATCTTATAGAAATCTAAAAGATATCTTATGTGACAAATATCTTAAAAACATCTTTTAAGATGTCTTTTAGACATTTTCTAGAAATATCTTGAAGATATCTTTTAGATATCTACAAGACCTCAAGATTTTCTAGGTAGTAGATGTCTAATGAACAATTTTCCATTAAACGAAAAATACGGTTTTATCTTCTGCGTTAAATTGCAATATTTAAACAAGACTAATGAGAATCAAGTGCGGTTATTAATGCACAGTTCCAATTATGAACTCTTTCATCATTCATTAAAAATCAAATTAAAACTACGAACGTGACACATATCAGATTTTGTACGATAATCACGTTTTCCTTGCGGAATTTAGTCTAATGATTCAGTTAACATACGGATATAGATTGAATTATTAGAGTTCAACGTTTTTTTTCTCATTTGTAGTCACTTCGGAGAAAGTATTTCACCTCCTTTGATTATTTTACATTTGTAAGATGCCACATCGGATATGGTAATCCGTGACTCAACAGTTTTTAGACTGAGGCTGAGTAATATTGTCACGCTGAAGATGACTCCGAAGTGAGTTGAAACATCTGTGGTTTTAATTCGATCAATTTTATGTTATAAATAAATATTGAATAATTAATAAATATTTATGTTTAATAAATATTGAAAGAGTTCGTAATTGGAACTGTGCATCAATAACCGACTCTCATTAGCTTTGTACGAATATTGTATTTTTTAAATCTCGAGAGTTCGTTGATTTATATCGTTAAGACAATTATTTAAACATTGGAAACTTTTAATTAAAAATCTTGACGCTTGAATAATTCCTTTCCTTCTCATCTAAGTTGAAAAAAAATTATTTGAAATTTTGATCAAATTAATTTTTAAACATCTACACATACAGAAAAATGCATTTTACGTGAATTGCTGCGGTCATTTAATAATTATAAATAAAGAAATAAAGAAATAAAAATTAAATATATTTAAAAATTTCTTCAAAAATTTTATAGTTGTGTACAGATTATGGAATAATCAAACTTTTGGTATAACAAAAAGCTGATATCAAAAAACTTAATAAATGTTTTCTGCGGTGACATAGAAAAAAAGCGAAAAATTCAATGGCTTCTCTATTGTGGGAAGTATATATTGTCCAGAAGCAGAGAAGAGGAGAGTGATATCCCAGATATCACGAAGCAGATCGACACTCCATTCAAAGAAGATACTTTTCACAGGATGAAGTGTACGAAACGGTTTAAACTTTCAAAAAAAAAGAAACCGTTTGTACTTTCCCTTTAGTACATTGTAGTTTTACGTAGTAGGGGAAGGTGGGGCAAGAAAGGGAAGGGAGGGAAGACAGGGTATCCCCTGTATCGCGCGATTCGAACGCAGAAATCACGAAACGAGCATATGTGTTAGATACGGTTCCTCGGTCATTGAAAGTTACCTACGAGTCAGCGAAGTAGACAGCTGCGTTATTGAGATAAATTATAATTTATACTTTTTTGCGATTTCCTTATAACTTTATCTCATTGTTTCATGCGTGACATTAGTATTAAATTTTAGTAATTCTCTTGTGAATGTATGTGTTTCTGAGACAAAATTTAATGGGCTGTAAAGTAAGAGTGTTATTTTCTACTTTTAAACAGTACTTGGAATATTATTTGTATCATTTCAATTAGACGACAGCGGGCAAGAAGGAGATAGAACAATAGTGTAACTGCGTGCAGCACGAGTGTGTACCTATATCGTTATTGACCACAGCTATTCACAGCGCAGTATTTTTCATCGGACAGTCAATCATAGACGGCAATAATATGCACTATTGAGTGATATCGATATATCGACTTACGTCTATTAACCTCGCCNAAACAGTACTTGGAATATTATTTGTATCATTTCAATTAGACGACAGCGGGCAAGAAGGAGATAGAACAATAGTGTAACTGCGTGCAGCACGAGTGTGTACCTATATCGTTATTGACCACAGCTATTCACAGCGCAGTATTTTTCATCGGACAGTCAATCATAGACGGCAATAATATGCACTATTGAGTGATATCGATATATCGACTTACGTCTATTAACCTCGCCACTATTGTTATTGCATAATTCGGTTGACGGAAGAAAAACATCCTAGAGTCTAAATCATAATCTGCAAAGCAATAAAATCAGGTAAGGTGTATAAATCATTAGAAAAAAAATATTAACGAGAGGACCCTATCTTACCCGACCCAACGGGCAAGATGGGGAGAAATGCCTCTTTTTGGTTTTTATTAAATACATTCTATAATACTTTAAAATTTTATTTTAATGATAATTATTATGTAAGGCAAATGTCCAAAGATTATTATAAAAATAAAGATGACTCGTTAATTATGAAAACCTAGCTTTTATTCATTCTCAAAACTTAATTGCCCTGTCTTACCCCACCTTCCCCTATACAACAACATTACAGGATTTTAATTTAATTTTATCTCATAATTTTTTAATAACACATTTTGAAAGCATAAAAAACACAAATTGTCCTTATTTCAAGTTATCTAATATCTTATTTTTCGTGGCACAACTTTTAATACAGAAACATGTAATAAATTTTATATAAAGATTTCTCTTAAAATTACATTCGTAAATAATGTCTAAAAAATTCAATACTTAGAATTAATGGCAGAATCTAATTTTATCGAAATAAAAAACATGTACAGCTGCTCACGAAATAAGCATTATATTTTAAAATATTGCTACAACTGTAAGTGTTCTTATTTAATCCAAACGTTAGCTTACACAGAAAGAACGGTTTTGCTAAAGCATTTAAAAATTTAGCTGAACACAGATCTGAAAATAATTGTGTTAAACCATCAAAATAATTATATAGGACCCTCAAGCTGGTTGCTAGAATGTCAAAACTTTTTGCAACATTGCTTATTATGCTTGAATGTCTTTCATAATTATTTTGATGGGCCAACAAAATTAGTTTTAGATTTGTTACTAGCTAAATTTTTTTATACTTTAGCAAAAACTTTCTTTCTATGCAGAAATACCTGATTTAATCATAAAAATATGTGAATTTTTTACAATTTTCAGTTCATGCAAACTGCGCGTTGATTATTCGTCGGCCTTGAAACAGTTCTAAATTGAAACTGGAATACATAATATCATAAGTCTTTGTGAACTTTTGGCTGTGGGACGAGGTATTTTTAGAATCTACTCTAAAAATCAAGGAAGCGCGCTCCCTTGTGGACCTTCATAATATTTTATTAGAAAAAAAGGTTTTTAAAAATTTAGATCAACCTATTGTTATTAAAAAATTATTATAAGATTCGCCACAAATTTCCATTGTCTAATCTAAATCTGTCTGAGCTTAATTAATAGGATAGTACCAAGATCATTTTATTCTACAATAGATTTAAGAATTTTTTCATTTCAAATATTCTTCTCCCAACAATAATTATGATTGTCTTTATATCAAGCTTATTTTATGATAAATACAAGAGTAATAGCATTGAATTATGAATTAATAGAAATATTTTCCGTGAGGGTATAGTATTAATATTGACACCAGTCCAGGGAAAAATTGCCCCGGATTCCATTCACGGATCGTTTCGCTAAATTTCATAAAGTAGTCTATGTGCTTTCATTGACTTTACTGAAAACGTCGTTCCACACTGACGTACAATCGCATCGACGAACTTTGTCACGCGCGATTACTCTTTGTTACTCCCTTTCGTAACCAAACCATGAAAACTCTATGAAGAGCCGTTGAAAACGGCTGCCCAGGGGCCCGACCACGACGACTAACAGCAGCAAGAGGGAAGTTTTTATCACTTGCGAAAAGACCACCTGATAAATTAAATTGCTCTTGGCTCTTAACTACGTGGAATAATCGTTTTCTCACTTTTGAAACACTGTTATGGGTGTTTAGTACTTAAATATTAGGAATTTAATAAAAATTTTATAGATTGTTGTCACATACGGTTGGAGATTTATAAAAAAATCTGGAGTCAATTCACTGAAGCAATCAAAAATTAAAAGAATTTCAGTTTGCAACGAATTTATTTATATGACTTTTGGAAAACATGTGATCGCGTGGAAGTTCTAAAATAAATAGGAAAAATAATAGGAATTAATTTATAAAATTTGAAAAAGTATTATGTAGAGATAAAAGAAATATTTGACTAATTTCGACTAATTGTAAGTACTAAATGATTCTAAAAATATTAAGGATGCAATAGCAACATTATTTTCACTGATAAACTATAAAGGCCATGGCACATAAAAAAAACTTAAGCAGTAAGATATATGTAGTAAGGAAATCAACATGTTGGTTTTGCTACTGCTTACGTTCTAGTCTTATATTCTCGACTCTGATTGACTGATTCGCTTACTCCCTAAGTTTTACTGCTCAAGTTTTTTTGTGTGCCATAGCCATTATAAATAAACCAATTGTTCGTTTTTTCCTTTTTACAACTGGTTTCAACGTCAAAATTCGAGAAATTTTTTGTTAACTAGATTGTTAATAAATTTTTGTTGACCAAATTTTTTTGTTAATTAGAAAGAAAAAGAAGCCTTCAGTTTTTAAATTTCGATCATTTTTAGCTCGATTGTATAGCCAAAACATTCTTAATCCTTGCGATTTACAGTGATTAATATCGACGATGGTTTGTTAATGTGGATAAAACATCCATTAAATACGGAAGAACTAGAGTATTCAGTCAAATTTTTTAAGAAGTTGATAAAATTAATCTTAAAATATTTAAAAAACAGAAAAATTTAGAACCGAGTTTTTCTCGAGTTTTAAAAAGTGATTTGAAGAACTTTAAACATCCTGCAATTTCAAAGAAAATCCGATCTTGAAAAATCTCACAAGTCTGATGGAAATCAAACCACTTTTTTCTCATTGCTATCGTATAGTGCCGTTCGCTTATCTCTAAATTTGGAATGTGCGATCGATAGAGCTCCCCGTATGTAATTTCAACGGCAAGTAGCAGTTCGAAAGTGACGCAAGTGTAACGCGAAACCAGTCTAGTACGATACGAGCGACGCGATACGAGCCCAAAGTAAAAAAATAGAAAACAACCTTGCCACTTCAATTTCACGGTACACACGCAAAAGTGTAATTTTTTAACGCGCCCGGCCGCGTCAGAAATTCCCTGTGAAAAGCTTCGCCGCAAATGTGCCGCGATATACGCGGGGGTCCCCCTTTTGTTGCGGCCATTCGGCGCATTGCCAAAGTTCGCCCTCTTTTCGCGCTGTTTGTTGCAAACCGCGCGAAATAGCCCGACTGTGGTCGTCCAGAAAGGGAAGTTCTTATCTTCGCTGCTCTCTTCTTCTCACTTCGCAATAGACGGAGAAGAGAAAAGAAGGGGGGAGGGCAAAGAGAATGGAAGAAACGGAAGAAGGTCGCTCTCGCCTACCAAATTAAATTAACCTTCCCCATCTCGTGCGACTCGACTGCTTGACCCTCGCAAACCCTTTCCCCGATCTCTGCGAAATAATTCAATTCCATGCCGAGTCGCTTATGAGACTATCTTGCTGTTACATTAGCGGTAGTGGCGATTATCCGCTTCCTCATACACCTAACACCGTTCTGAAAAACGTGGTAGATGCGTGATACCGATAAGAAATTAGTAATTAGTAGTAACGTGAGTAACACTGATATCGCGGAAAATGGCGATGGAGAAGAATTTTTGTTTAGTTGCAATATCATCTAAACGATACGGTCGTAACATTGTTTTTTGTTTCGAGAAAACAAATTTAAGTCAAATATATCTTTGAAAAGTTATAAGTCTCTAATAAATCGAAAAATAGGATATTTTTCAATATTATGTGAAACTTTTGTGTAAAGAGATAATATGTTTCTGTTTTGAAAATACTATATGTATATTTGTTAGAAAAAGTAAAATGTAAAATTACACTGAAAAAGGAAAAAGTTGATTAAATTTTGAACGCATTTTTCTCAAAGCGATACCCACGATAACATGATTTATCCGATTAATTTGAAAATAATATTTTTTTCAACACTCGACAACGATTTTTTTAATTTTTAATTCTTTTGTGAAGTTATAACAAAAAGAAGAAAGAATTTTTTCAGAAATAATGCAAACAAATTTAAATGTGTGCAATTTCGCGACAAATAAAATTTAAAAAAATTCTCTCCGTGATCCGAAAACGACAAGTATAACAAAAAAATTGCTTACTTTTTAGTTCTAGATCATTTATCGAGGCTGAATCATCACATGCATTTATTCAGAACTTTATTATTATTTATTTATTTATTTTTATATGTATATTTATTCTAATTTTGCATTTTATTTTATTTTTAAATAAAAATCTATATTTTCAAAGCAGAAGCGTATTATTTACCTGTCTCTAAATAAAAGTTTCATATGATGTTGAAAATAGCCTATTTTTTTATTCGCGAAGGTAGCTACGGAAAGAACGATTTTGTTGAAATATCTAAAAATTTAGCTAGATATAGATTTGAAAATAATTTTATTGGATCATTAAAATAATTATGATGTGTAATGCTGCAAAAAGTTTTGACATTTTTAGCAACCACCTTGAACCACATTCTACATAATTACTTTGACAGTCTAATAAAATTATTTTCAGACCTGTATCCAGCTAAATTTTTAATTATGTTAATAAAATCGTTCTTATCATATAAATTTTTCGAAATTACTAGTTTCGATTCCTACACAGCAAGAATAATTTTACAGCAGCATCTAAAAATTTAGTTATATATAGATCAGAAAATAATTTTATATTGAGCCATCAAAATAACTATGTGGAACGCCCAAGTATGATAATGTTGCAAACAGTTTAAATATTCTAGTAATCAAGTTAAACATCCGATATCATTTTTTAAATAGTTCAACATAATTATTTTCAGGTCTGTATTTCAGCAAAATTGCTTGGTAAATATGCCGAATAGGGAACCCAGCCCCGATGACCTTGACCTTGACATATGTTGTCAAGGTCATGGCCCTGAGTAACCTCCAACAAGTTTTAGCCGTCGCTCGCCCTTCGTTAAAAAGTTATAATCATAAAAAGTTTGTGAAAATTATAATGGATTTTCGACTTTTCACATGGAACGACGCTCATCTTACAAATTATTAGTACTGTTTCACATGGGTTTGTGACTTTCCACGCGAAGCGAGGTCCACCTCACCCCACCCCCTGCCTCGCGTGCGAAACGAGGTCTACAGATGTACTGTTCGCAAACCCAGGTGGAACAGTATATCTGCAGACCTCGTTTCGCACGCGTGGCAGGGGAGATTGAGTGGACCTCGCTTCGCGTGGAAAGTCGCAAATCCAGGTGGAACAGTACATCTGCAGACCTCGTTTCGCACGCGAGGGGGGGGGNNNGAGGGGGGGGGGTGGGGTGGACAAATTATGAAAGATAAATATCCGATTAGTAATAATATTGTTGAATAAAGTATGTGTATGAGACTAAAATTTGATAGAAATTTCGTTTTATTTATGAAACTTTTTATGATTATAACTTTTTAACGAAGGGCGAGTGATGGCTAAAACTTGTTGGAGGTTACTCAGGGTCGTGACCTTGACAACACATGTCAACGTCAAGGTCATCGGGGCTGGTTCCCCTATTCGACATATTTACCAATTGCTTTTTCCGTGTATGTAACCTCTTAAGATAACAAAACTCGCCAAAAAGTGACGAGAAAATATCATTTAATAATACAATTTTAATCGTAAAATTTACGTTACTAAAATTTTTTATCATTTTAAGCAATGTTTTAAACTTTTTATATGGCTCTAATTGAGACAAACGAGAGATTTTCGAGATATTCGGTAAAACTATGCATAATTATTCTGCAGAAGTAAATGCAAGAATCATGAGGCACGTGAAAATAATTGGCAGCGATGCCTGATTAGGAGGCAATTTTTTGGCAGTTTGCATAATGCACAAAACATCGATGTCGATAAATGCGGTATGACTATCAATCAAATAAGATTACGTCTTATTAGTCTGCTCAGTCTCATAAAATATTTGTATAGTAATCGCATTTTCCGCGGTCGAATAGAGTGGCGAATTATTGGTATGGAAAACGAGTTGTTGAGAAAATCCGATCAACGTAGAACCACGTTAATGGATGTGATGCTTGTGCTGCGTATATCGAGCGGAAAATAAGAGCGGTATATCATTTTGCTTGATCAGAGGTATATCGTATCATATCAAAATTAGTCGCGCGCACCAATCTTCGCTTTCGAGGTATCTTTCAAAAATTCCTCCTGCCGGTCAGCAGGATGACGCAGCACAATTTGTCCTACCGTCGTTAATTTTGAGTCTTCCAGCAACACTTGTTAACTTGACGGACACACATATTAATGCCGAGAGTTGAATACGGCTAAAGCCGCGATACAGTGTCAAAGGAAGAGTCGCGCGTAGTTCAGTGTCGGAACGCGAGCTCGTATAATTTCCCTTTAATCCCTTAAACACGATAGCGGATGAATACTAAACATACTCGATTAAAGCCGCCCGTTTGCGAAAACTTCTGGAATTGGTTGAAAGTAACTTACCCTCGATGGCAGTGCTGCTCGGCGTGTCGCCAGAATTATAGAGGTCATCTGAAACAGAAGTTAGAAGTTTATCGGCTGCGGTGGTACTTCTCGGTAGACGGATATTGGGCATGAATTAATTAACGAGTACTTGCGAAACACTTCATTAGATTAAACTTAGATAGCATTCTCGGGCGCGTCCATTATTTCGCGATCGGGAAGGGAAGGAAGGGGAAGGAAGGGGGGCGGAAGGGGAAGGGTGCCGAAGCGACTCCGTTCGATCGAGAACTGCTAACAAGTAAAGTAATTCAGTCTTCGATAATTACGTCTCCGTAATGACCAGCGCCGTAAATGCAATTTAGCTCCATTAAAATACCAAATCGCGTGTCATCCAGCGAAGTAATTGGCATTGATTAAAGAATGAATTCACAAAGAAGATTGTATTAGTCAGGACCAATTGATAATAGGTAATGTAAAAAGTAACGGAATGAGAAACTGAAAAAAAAAACAAAAAGTTAAGCGATGAAGGAATATGAAAATAGAATAAGACGAAGACACATTTTTCTCTTATTGAAAATTACGGATTATCGTTGCGGGAGGATGCCACATTTAAGTTCTTTCTTCTGTAATAACTTTATCATGTTACGGAATTAAGCTACGAAGAAATAATGTAATATTCTTGAGATCTTTATCTATTTCTTCTATATGAAAAAGTCGATACTCGCATCTCTTGAAAGTCTCGAAGTTTATTATTGTTGGCGCTTCTCCGTAATGCTGATTGGTTATCCCGCTGTGCTTACTTCGTGAGCTGCTGTCATCGCGGAAATTGCGTTTTGACAGTTATGGACATAACTGTTACATGCATCGAGAGATTAATAGTGTAATAATAATATTGTCAAATTAATTATTACAAATTTGTTTATTGGCTCAGTTTCTTGCGTTGATAAAGATTTTTTTTCCTTGAACGATTTCAAAATTATTTTATTTTAGATAAGTTTTGACTATGTGTATTGAAGGGTTAATAGTGTAATATTAAATTTGTAATTTGTATAAAATTATGTAAGATCAAAAGCTTTGTAGCGCGCGCATAGTGCGTACCTGATTTTGTCTAGTGTTATTAAAATATAGATTACATATTTTACATTTATGGTAAGTAAAAAGATTAATATTTCTAAAATTTTATACATATTTCATAAATATTTTTATTCGATATATATGATAAATATCTTTATGATCTATTCAAACTAAGATCACAAAAATGTTTATGAAATATTTCCGTAAAATATTTATAAAGTATTCAAATAATTATCATAAATATTATATCTTTTGTAAATCTGTTATATTTTATATTGTGTGTTATCTGGATTACTCCAATTCTGTTACGATGACATAGAGTTTAGACTTTACCGTGGTGATAAACAAAGAGTGAATAACAAACTCAGATACGTAGGAAACATCAAATGAAATAAGTCATAAATATCTCACCCAAGGATTGTTCCGCCGTCGCCTGATGCCACCATGGCCGCATCCTCCTCGCCTCTCCTCTCGTCCCTCCACCGTTGCACATCCATGGCACTTACCAAAATGCTGATCACTCGCGAGAATAAGGTTAACACTCGCGCGTACACTAATTACCGCAACACGACGATCACGACGAGCACTCCGCATGACATCGGCATGCGATGAAAACAATAACGGCGGAATGTGCGGATTGTGCGTAGGCACAACTCTTTCGGCAGCCGCGAAATCGATCTGAACGACGCGATGACCGACGAACGACGGAAGCTTTTCGAAGGTCGCGATAATTTATTCACGCTCCAACTATCGCAACGACCCTTACGAGCTAAGACGAGAGGCATCCGCCCGTCGAAACGCGATGTATTTCTGAGGTTGCGCCATAACCTTGCCCACCGTTCGCGCGTAGATTACCGGCAACGCGACGATCACCCGGCATTTCGCACTACACCGCGATATCACTGGCACGTGAAACGACGAAACAATAACGCGGAATGTGCGGATTGTGCGTAACCACAACTCTTTCGGCAGCCGTGAAATCAGCCTGAACAACGCGATGACCAACCGGCTCCAGAACGACGAAAACTTTTCGAAGGCACGGCGCAGACCGCAGATAGTTACACGCGCCACCTATATCGCGGGATACCCCTACATAAAAACAACTGAGTACGCTCGCGTCTTAGAACGATTGGTAATCGTAATCGATAATCGATGGTAGGAGTGTCTTGCGATAGCCGCTATAGGTGACGCGTGTAATTATCTACGCGACCCTCGAAAAGTTTCCGTCACTCTGGAGCTGGTTGGCCATCGCGTCGTTCAGGCTGATTTCGCGGCTGTCGAAAGAGTTGTGGCTACTCATATCCGCACATTCTGCGTTATTGTTTCGTCGCGTTGCGTGCCAATAATATCGCAGTATCGTGCGAAGTGCCGGGTGATCGTTGCGTTACAATAATTAGTTTTTAGTTTACGCGAGAGCAATCGGCAAGGTTATGGCGCAACCTCAGAAAAACATCGCGTCCCGATGGGCGGACGCCTCTCGACTTTGCGAGATTACGAGTACCGAAAAAGCTACGCACATTCCGCCGTTATTGTTTCATAGAGTCGCGTGCCAGTGATATCGGTGTCGTGCGGAGTGCCCGGTGATCGTCGCGTTAATTAGTGTATGCGCGAGTGTTAACCTTATTCTTGCGAGTAATCAGTGTGTCATTTTGGTGAGTGTGTCACGGATGTGCAACGGCGTTGGTACGAGAGGAGAGTAGAGGAGAGGAAGAGATGGCCAGGGTGGCATCAGACGATGGCGGAACAACCTTTGGGTGAGATATTTGATTATTTTTCATTTGATGTTTCCTACGTAGGGGAGACCGGGGCTACTCGAAGTACGGGGCTATTCGAAAAAATGGAAATATCTTTGTATGGGTACATGTTAAAAATTTACTTTAAATACTGTAAACGCGTCCTAATGTAACGACGCTGCTAATAAAGTTTCATTGGCGACGGCGTCATATTGAAGTCGTGGCAGTGAAAAATGTGTTTTGCGACAATCGAAGTAATTTCTGAAAGTCAGCATTTCTTCGAAATTTATGTAAGATAAATAAGATTCTTTTTGAAAACTTTGAATGTATCGTGTCCGGTTGAATGTATTTGAAACATTTCGTGTTTACCTTTTGCTGTGTGATATCTATTTTTGTAGACCATACGCAATAATGCGCAGAGTTGACGCCAGTGTTATTCGAAACACCGAACGTCGTAACTTCATTCGGACAATTTTTTCTTTTATATTCGCGTTCTATGTACCAAAATATACAATTTAATACTCAACAGATGTAATTATACGAAATATGAATAGTCCCTGACTTGTTCCGAAAACGCTGAAGCAATAAAATTCTCTACTGTGTGTTTATTTTTTTTATTGTATTCAACTTTTATAATAATACTGTATATCCTTTTCTGAATAAAACAAAGGGTGCATCCAGAAGCACGACCGCTCACTGAGCCGCTCACGTGAGCGGAGTGAGCGATAGAAAACTACGCTCACGAAAATGGCGGCCGCTCACTGTAAGCAGCTTAGGAAGCGTTTGCATCCAGTAAACAGATCTAGGGTTTTCGCTGAGCGCTCAGTGAGCGGTTGCGCTTCTGGATGCACCCAGTGNGCGGTTGTGCTTCTGGATGCACCCAGTTTTAACAACAGCTTTTTTACATTTTTTTTATCTTAAAACACAAATTTCAGAATATTCCCGGACTAATTTCGAATTACCCCGGGCTCGGGGCTATTCGAAACACTTGGCACTGGTCGACATTTTTATATGTATAATAGTTCAAAGCAAGTACAGTGCGTTGCATTGAAGTCTGGGGTTCGATTTTAGGGACCATGTTTCTTTCTTAGTTATTGTTACATCTATGACCGAATGCTGCCTTGTGATCGTTGACGCAGAATTCGGTCATGAAAAATAACTAAGAAAGAAACGTGGTCCCTAAAATCGAACCCCAGGCATCAATGCAACGCACTGTACATTATTGTGTTCTATTTATACGGCATTGTAAAGGGGAAGGTTCAACCTTTCAAACCGTCCAACTTTTTTTTTAATGAATACAAGACTCAGGAGACGCATAAGAAAAAAAAGTCTTCTGAATAGCCCCGGTCTTCTCTATCTGAGTTTGTTATTCATTCTTTGTTTATCACCTCGGTAAATCTAAACTCTACGTTATCGTAACAGGATTGGAATAATCCAGACAGCTCACAATATAAAATATAAAAGAATTACAAAATATAATATTTATGATAATTATTCGAATACTTTATAAATATTTACGGAAATATTTTATAAACATTTTTATGATCTTAGATGGAATAGTTCATAAAGATTTATTATAAATATCGTATAAAAATCCTATCTGTAAAAGTTCATGTGTTAAATCAATGAATAATCGTATCTCTTAAAAGACTCGAAGTTTATTGTTGACAATTTTCCGATAGCTGATTGGTTCTCCCAATGTGCTTACTTTGTGAGCTGCTGTCATCACGGAGATCGCGTTTTGACAGTTATGTGTATCGAGGATTAATAGTGTAATATTAAATTTGTAATTTGTATGAAATTATGTGATATCACATACAAAAGCTCTGTAGCGCGCGCGTAACGCGCACCTGATTTGTATAGTACAAATAAAGTAAATTAAAGTCTCCATATTCCAGATTTTTGGAAAAAATAATCAGTTAAGCCTTGTAAAACTGACATCTTTCCTAAATGTCACAAGATATCACAAGTATTTAAACATAATAGTAAAGTTGGAAAGTAACGCATTTGTAATACCGTTATCATTATCGTTACTTTTTTTTTACATTTCTATAAAGATAAATATACTATCAAAAGATTAAGATATTAATATAAAAAATTAGAAGTATTATTCGATTTTAATATAAAAAAAAGCTTTCTATAGTTTGGAGTTTTAAGTTTTAGTATTAATTTTTAAATAATGTAACTTTAAAATCTATTATCTTATTACAAGAAAATAACGAAAAAGTAACGAATCGTTACTTTCTAAGTAACGGTAACGGTAACGCATTATTTTTTAAAAATTAGTAATAAGTTACTTTTTACAAAATGTAACGAAATCACTAATAAGTAAATAATTTGTATTTTTTTTAAAGTAACGTTTCCAACTTTGCGTAATAGAAACTTGCATGTTTTACTTATATCTATAGTAGACAGGATCTGTGAAGTTGGCACGAGATTCTGTTAATATAAAAAAAATACATAGAGTTCCAGTAGCACTTTTCAATGTTCCGTAGTTCCTTATAAAAATAACGAAGAGTTCTGCATTTTTTAAATGAAAAACAAAAAAAAACAAAAATGAAAAAATGCCGAACTTCGCGAATCTAGCACGACACCTCCTCTAAAGAAAAAATTAAATATTAGTACATTTGACAAGAGTTCCAATTAGTGCTATCAGAGTTCTATCACTGATTGTAATTTTAAAAAAAATTCACACGATTAACATTTTTTTTACAATAAAATATTGAACGTACCATGACACTTGGACAAAAAGTGTCGTGCTACCTATTTATCGCAATTCCAGCGACAGTTCTCGCCAGTTCTGACAGAGTCCTATGCTATACAATCATTTTTAGTTCTGGTGATTGCATTTTTAAAAATACTTTTTTATTATACGAACCATCACACTTGGATACTGCGATAAATAGGTAGCACGACACTCATCGAACTACGTCGGATTTCTTATATCTTTCTTATATCTTATAATCTTATATCTATTTATTGAACTAGCTAAAATCTGTATTATTTATTCTTTAGTATTTAATCTGTNAATTTAATCTGTATTATTTTTTGTTACAGATCATGATGAGAAAGATGATTGGTGATAGTATTGGTGAGTAGCATTTAGGGTATTGGTGATGGTTTTTGAATCAGTTCTGAAATCAGTGCAATTCATTTTTTTTATGTAGACTTTTTGCTTGTAGACGTAGATTTTATGAACAAATCATCGAGAATGAAGGAGTATAAGTCATATCCGCCTTTGAAAATAAAATTTTAATTTTATTATTTATTAACACTTGAGTTGTGCACAGAAAAATTATGAATAGATTTCTGGAGATTTATATAT
>QKQZ01012973.1:0-21417 GCA_003595255.1 Solenopsis fugax
CGAAACGTTTCGTAATATTATAAGACTTTGTTTTATGTAAAAATAATTTTAATATATACATTCCACCCTTTATACTCGGTTTAATGACCTTCTTGTAATTATAAAATAAAATATATTATAATTCATAAAAGAAGTATAATTCATGAATATTTCATATTTTTTTACAAAAATGATATGATAAAAACTTTATTTTTTAACAAAAATTCTATAGAGTATGTTAATTGTAATAACTTTAAATAAGTTTATTTTTTAATTCCAAAATGTTTTTTAAATTTTATATTTTCTCAAAATTCTTATATTTTACTTGCGATTAATTTACTTAAATTACTCTTTTATCTATAAGAATCAATGCTATTTTAAAAAGTTAATTAAAGAAAGCTATACCATATTCCTGAGTATAAAATCCTGAATTGTTCAACAAATTTAAAAAAGGATTATGCATTTAGAAATATATATATTAATTACAAACTTATTCTCAAAATTTGATCAAGTTCTTATATAATGTGTAAAATCTAGAGAACTTTCTTAAGAGCATCAATTAGATATTACTACCTGGTCCATTGTAAGCATCCTCTTCAAAAGATCAATGAACTCTCTCCTGTCCGCTTTTTCTGGCAAGAGTTGACCGCCGTCTAAGTCAGTCGGTACATTAACCTGACCGATATCGTCAAGGCAATTAAAAATATATTTTCTCGCTTCCTTGGATTTGATACCAGTCTCTGCCTCGTGTTCTTCCGGTGTCTTTAATCGCCAAAATGGATATGTACCTAAAAATACATACGAAATTTTGTAAGAAAAGTTTTCCTTGTTTAGTACTGTTATTTTGTAGTTTACAAATCAAATTTACGCACTGTCCATGTCTCGATAAAAGAATTTTGTTGTTTTGCTAGCAATAGTTAGCATATTCTCCGTTGGTAGGCCCTGCGTTTGACTTATATATCGAATTTGATCGTATTCGGAACTGCCTGGATATAGAGGCCATCCCAGAAACAACTCTGCAACCACACACCCGAGCGACCACATATCTATTGCTTCACAATACGGAAGACCCAGTATGATCTCGGGTGCCCGGTAGTATCGCGATTGAAGGTAGGTGTTACAGACGGCTTTGGATACGTGAGAGGCCGATCCGAAATCAATGACTTTCACTCGATAAGGCTGACGCATCGGATCCACCAGCATAATGTTCTCCGGTTTCAAATCGGCATGTATCAATCCTAATTGCTGTGAAGATAAAGGAATTTACGCGTCAATTCTCATGTTGATTCAAGTACCAAGTAACACAAGCACTGACTACAATGAATACAATGTAAATATTGTACCTTCAGTTTCAATAGCGCAGTCAATACTTGCTGGAGAATGGGCCTGATGTATTTAAGAGGTAAGGGTGAAAATTTATTCTGCTTCAAGAAATCGTAGAGGTTTTGCTCTAACATTTCAAATACCAAGCAGGTATGTGACTTGTGCTGAAAGCACTCGTAGGCGCGCACGAAATTGAACTCATCCGCATTTTCCTGACTAAGTCGAGACAGGATGGAGACCTGTAAAGTACGATATTTAAACATAAATTACCCAATATAATACAGGATATAAATTAGATGAAATTTCACGAATGAATTCAGATGGTCCGCGTCTTCTTTTTGCTTATGATGCGTACCTCAATCTGACCTTGGCGCGCATATGATGGATGGTTCTTTAGAATTTTGATGGCTACTATGTCGCTTGTTCCTTTTTTCCAACATTTTACAACCTGCAAGAAATTGATTTGTCAATAGCTGCTCATTCTCATGGAAAAAAAATGGACGATTGATTTCAAATATAAAAGAATTTAAGTAACGCTGTCCTTACCTGCCCAAAAGTACCTCTGCCAAGAAACTCAAGGACCTCATACTGGTTGGTCATGGAGTACAGAACTTCGTGCTGTACCAAGTGGTAATCCCCGTCGCCCTGAGGATTGCTGCTGCCGCCGCCGTTGGCCGCATTGGCCACTTGCTTGCTATGCGCCGTCATGCTTGTCTGCTTGCTGTGCTGTTGCTGCTGTTGTTGCTGCAGCTGTTGTTGCTGTTGGGTATGGTGCTGCGACACTACAGTACTACCCACCGCATTCGCGTTGGTGGAGTGGACTGCCAGGCCGTCACCATTACCTTCCCTCGACCAAGATTTTCTCTGTAGGAGGAATATACCTTATAAAAAATATTTGAGTGTTAAGAGATCGTCGTTGATGATAGAGTATGGAAGATGCGGCATCAAGTTGGGTGACTGGACGGACGGTAAAACGAGAGCAATCACGACGAGAAGCAATACATCTTTCGATATACACTGAGACAGAAACTTGTTAACTTGATTGAATTTTTTCAGTTTAAGTATTTATATATATTGTATTTAATTTAAATACATAAAAGACTTGAACTTTAGTTACAGTACATATGTATGCATTTAACTTAAAATGATTTGCATCAATGTAGAATTTACTGTTTAACTTTCTATCTTTTTCTAATTCAGAATTAGAAAAAAGTGGAAAGTTAAGCCGAGTTTAAAGTTAATCTACATTGATACAAATAAACCGTAAGTATATAAATAGTTTATGTATTTACATGCTTAAATACATAAATACTCTCTAAATCTAAAGTAAAAAATTACTCGAAAATTTCAAAAGCTCAAATTTCATTCCTTTAGAGTAATGTTTCACTCTACGAGATTTAGAGAGTAATTGAAGAAATTTAATCAAGTTGAAATTTAGCAAAGTTAACAGTTAAAGTTTTTTTTCTCAGTGTACAGCCCTCGACGACACACAACTCGCACACCTCCGGAAAACCCAAAAAATGCGAGCGTACTACCTGTGACGAACGATCCCAAGGACCAGAGATTTTTCGCGTTGGCATCGACGCGACGAAGAGGAGCTTCGATCGCCGGTGATCGCGTGATTCGCATTCGCACGCCGTTGGAGATCAATTAACGGACGCGTGCCTGTAGAGCGAACATCCCGCGCGATCGTGCGTTCTATACGTGAACACCGTGAATCAAACGCCCGCTCATCGATCGCGTGAGGATCCAGGAAACGATCTCTCTCTTTCTCTCCCGGTCGTCAGAACGAAACAACCGATGTCCATTTCTACCAAGGGTCACTGCACCAGTCAGTGAACAAATAAAAACAATTTAATAATATAATTACTTTCAAGTAAAACATTTTAATCAAATCTGAAAATTGGATTTAAAAAACTATTAATTAATTTGCAATTTATTATTTTAAAGTCTTAATTGTTCAGCGACTAATGAGCCAATGATAGATTAACTTTCTCACAGTTTAACTTATTCTTTATTTTTTTCTAATTCTTAGAACTAGGAAAAGATAAAGAATAAATTAAAAAGATTCTCAGTCTTTTTAATTAATATAAAAAAATTTATCAAATTAAAAAATTTTAAGTTTATGATTAATATAAAAGTTTCTGAATTAAAAAAAAATTTTTTTTAATATACAGTTTCCATTAAATAAAATTCTAAAATAGAATATTAATCTTTTATGGGAAGAGTAGTATTAATATAATTGCAAACAAAATATAAGATTTTAAAAAACTAAATTCATAAGAAAGGATAGAGTTTAAAGAACATTTTGGAATTGAAAAAAAAACAGTAAGAGTATGAAATGTTCGTGAATTATACAATTCTCTTCAAATATGACGTCACAATAATGAAAATATGGCAATCTTGTTTGTTTTTACATTTAAATCATTATTATAAACAATATTTTTGCACGTCAATATTTATCAATCTTATAACGAAAATATTTGTAAATAACAAATCATCGTTTTTATTACTTGAATTTTGTTAATTATTTATTATTTTAAAGATGGCAATGCCAAACACTTTTTATTAAATTAAAAGATATATATACAAAAAAAATTAATATTAAATGAACAATTCATTGTTTCATACATAAGTAAGCAAAAATATAAAAGCTTGGAAGAATTTATAATCTTAAACAGACATAATTTGCTAACATGAAGAAATTTTGTTCTTCATGTAAATAAATTATGTCTGTTTAAGATTATCAAATTTTTTATATTCTTGCTTATATATGAAACAATGAATTGATATTAATTTTTTTCTGTGCATGAGTGAAAAAACATGTGACTTCCTTCCCGTTTTTAAAGCTGGAGAATCTCTTTAAACTTTATAATCTCAATGTAACTTACTCTTAGAACTGGAAAAAGATAAAGAGCGAATTAAATCGAGATTAAAATTAATCTACAACGGTAGAAATGGATACAAGTCCGCCCCGTCAGTCCATCGTGAGTCGCCAGTTCCCAGCGACGGCGCGTACGGTCGCGATTTCCGCGAATCCGACAGAATTTCGCGGACGTCACGCGGACGATACGTGCGCGTCCCATACGTCCGCGCGATATCCGCACAATGATGGTCGGTATATGAAATATGTAATGGGAGCCTTGAAAGCACAATCGATAGTTAACTACGCCATACGGAAACGTTATCTACGTCGCCGACTACGCCGCTCGTGACACCCCGCGCAACAACGGATCGTAACGATAGAGATGACCGAAACACGATCGCCGCAGCAGCGACTCTGTAATTATCCTCGCCGGTGCGCAGTTCGGATGCACGTGCACTCGGCGTATGATCGTTAATACGACCGGCTGAACGTTTCGGAGGCCGAGGAAGTGGCGCGGGGCGAGCGACTGAGCCGAAGGAGGAGGAAGGAATCTTTACGACTTCGAGGAATCGGATTATCCACGCGAAGGCTCTTCCTCCGTCAACGATACCGATACACCCGCTTCCGTATAGCAACCACTGATTTTCTCGCTCCGTCGAAAAAGGAAAAATAAAAAAGAGAAAGAAAAAAAATATGTATTCGTTATTTTTTTTTTAATAAATAAAACTGCACCGCAGAGGCAGCGAGCGCCTATGATTCGGTCGTGGATTCTCGAATCGATCGACGGGTCGTACGTCGGAGGATGACGGTATAGAAGTATAGATGCACAAAGCGCGAAAGCGTGGCGAGTATCGAGCTCGTTTGTAGTAGTATTCATAAAGTTAGTTCCCGGTAATAGACGTCACTTTCCCGCGACGTTGAGCCGTACGCTCGCGAATCGGGGAATTAACGAGCGTCAAGGAAATTGTGATACCTCCCTTGTCATTAGAAGCTCGTTAACTCTCGGACATATGTGCGGCGCTTCGCTGCGAACGCTAATTCGAACGCGCGGCCGAAGAGGATCAACCGAGGGACCACGCGCTTCGTCGATCGTTGCGGAGTATCACGAGATATCGGCGTGCATGCCAAATAGATTTGGTCGCTGGCTACTGTGTGCCGTTTAAACGAGCGAGAACGCCAGATTAGGCGTTCGCATCGATTTAGAGTCAATCCGGCAATCCGAAGCTCAATGCGTGCGAGTCTCACGCTGAGAAAAGGGTCTGATAACAGCTACTAAATGTATTCTGTTTAGGGAATTGATGCAATATTTAGTAAATATTATTAAACGTAATAATACAGAGAGAATTTTCTTTTAAAATTTATTCTCAAAATTATGATAGTTGTAGGATAACTTGGACTTTGAGAATCTTACTATAATTTTAGTAAAATTTAATCAAATTTTTTCATGTCATAGAATAATAGTTACTAAATTTTTGTTAAATTTTCTTAAAAGTATATTAAAATTCATCGAATTGTTGCCCTTATTGTTCCACAATTACCAAGATTTTATTTTAAAGATAAATTATAAGAGAAAAGTCTTACCGCACTGACAATGAGAGAAAAAATTGATGGTAATTATTATATTTTAACTATAATTCATAATCATCTTCGGTGCCAACTATATATTTATATAATTGTTTCAACACTATGCAAATTATAGCTGTTAGTTATTATTAATACGTAAGTAGTAAGCGAATGTTTAAAAAATCATTACAATGATTGATTGTGATTTATTACGAAAATGTTTATTTTATTTCTATCATCTATATCTTGATATTTTATTATATTATTATTTGAAATTATAATTTATAGAAGTTTGACATATGATATCTTTTAAATCATGATCACGAAATTTGGCGACTTGATTCGATTGACGCGAATGTGTTCTCGCTTACAAACGAAGAATATCTCCAGACGTTTTATATATGATTGACCTTTGTAATGTTTTGTATCTTTCAACCTTTGTAATGTTTGTTTTATTATTTACGATTATTGTTAATTATTTATTATTGTACTTTGTTTTGTATGCGCTTATTTAAATTTGGATGTGACGTCTGGTCATTGTAATGTCGCCACAATTTATTTTTAATAATAAATTGAAGGAAAGATTGACCAATGGGAGTCAGCAACGGATGTTGGTGTGCACTTAGATTTTATTGATAATTAAATGAATGGAAAATGGCGTGCATTCGACGCTAATTAAAATAAGTTATTACAATAGTTCGCAAACGTTTCGAATAAGGCAGTAATTTCTCACTCGGTGTAAGAGTTTGGTCTAGTGGCATAATAATAATTGGAACAGCAACACGAAATCGTTGATATTTATCTGTGATACAATGAAAGTCACCTATGTGCCTATGTCGAACTTGACTCACCGCTACAATGTTAATATTCAATACACGTTGAAAAATTGGACATCGATGTTCAACATACATCTTTAAATTGTACCAAATGATTGCACTGAAGAGGATTCGAACTGTGAGTCGAAACGTTTGCGAACTATTGTAATAACTTATTTTAATTAGCGTCGAATGCACGCCATTTTCCATTCATTTAATTATCAATAAAATCTAAGTGCACACCAACATCCGTTGCTGACTCCCATTGGTCAATCTTTCCTTCAATTTATTATTAAAAATAAATTGTGGCGACATTACAATGACCAGACGTCACATCCAAATTTAAATAAGCGCATACAAAACAAAGTACAATAANATTTATTTTTAATTTTAAATTTAGATATCAGTCTTAAATAGGAATCATTTAGCACCATTTATATATATATATATATTAATTCATTATATATATTAATTTATATATAGGAATTCTAAAAAGCTGAGCGGAGCGCGAAACATCTAATTTTAATTTCGACGGATACGTCAGTCTCTCTGTCAGTTATTAAATAGTTTTTTCACACATGAGAATTTTTTTCACTTTGTAATCTCACACGATTCATACTCGTTATATTGGCCGTTTTTTACATTTCAACTCATTGTCAGAGTACTAATACGAGCCAATTAAAAAACTACTTTGTAATTTATAGTAAAATATTTTCATAATTGGTAGAACTACAAAGTTATTATACCATTATAGTAGTATAATAATAATTGTAAAAATGAAGCACCGAACCATAATTATTTTAATTTTGTGAAATTATAGTCACAAATATCAAACATTTTTCTCTCAGTGTAACCAACTGTTTAATAATAATTATTAAATATTTAGGAAAGTAAAATTAGCGTTTAGTTGGTTTTGATTGTATTAATGTTGAATATTTGAATAAAATTATTTCACCGAAGTTATAGTAACAATCAGCTAGGTCTGATTATTATTATCAGATTTTTTTCTAGTGCAGCGTAGCAACGGGGACGGTGACAGTCGCGCGACGCACAGTGGATCGAAACATTAGAATCAGTAGATATTTTTCTTATGATAGCAGCTCGACATATCTTCCATGCATTTTAAAATATAACTAAATGTGAATAAATAATATTGAATAATAATTTGAATTCACAAGCTCTGTTCTTCATAATAAAAGAATTGTAATAATTAATGCTTTTTTTTAAATTTGCCGCTGTTATTTAAAATAATACTCAGAAATGATAGACAATAGACACTCGGTAAATCATTGCATCAAAAATACGAAGAGATTTATCTCGTGAACAAGCACTTTTGAACGTTTAATCTTTACAGATGTTTGAATATGTCATAGAGTAAAAAATATCTACGCTTAAATTACTCGATTAAATTTCAATTTTTAAATGTCAATTTTTTATAGAGTTCGAAAAAGTTATAGAAAATGTTTCTACGTTTGAATAGAACGAGTACATAGATAATTGGGATTGCCACAGAAAATAAATTTTACAATTTTCTAACATCTTTATTTCTTTTCAGATAACAATTGAGACTTTTATGATCAATATGTACTCTTACAGAAATAGAAAAATCACCTTGTAATTTTATTGTCATGTTTACGGTTTCGATCCACTGTGCGATGTAATGAATGCGACGCAATGACGACGTTATGTATATCGACGAGACCGTTTTGTATATCGCGAACGGCGCGAAGCGAAAATATTAGAAGGCACTGGTATCGCGAGCACAATGAATCAGCGAAAACATAAGGACGTGTGTAGTTACGAATCGCGCGATGTTACCGAATCGACATCGGGTCGCGATTACAATGCGAAACTGTGCCGAACAGGTAGAACGAGCGTGCGAGAGATCGTACGGAGAACGATGTCGTATCGGATGAGACATTCGTGCGATTCTTGAGCGTTAAGACGAGTTTAGACGACCCCGTTTCACGCACACCAGGAATCAGATTCACGTTCGAGCTCTCGCTCCGAGATCTCGGAATCGCGGGATTAGCCTCGTCGCGGATTAATCGCGGGGCGATCCTATTGAACGGGCGTCGTGACGCGACTGTCGAGAGAGATCGGCAAAATGCAACGGACGAGCGGTCGGGAACGACACACGAACGATGGACGGTACAGTATCTTCTCGCTACAATCTGAGTAGACCTGAGCCTTTCCCTTTCGCCTCGGCTTGGAGCAAGAAGGCATCAGTTGCGAAGCGAGAAGTATCACGAACTCCGTTGCCAAAGCGCAGTTGTCTCGCGCTTCGGCTGAAACGACCCAACGTCTCCTGCTGACTTAGCGCCGTATGCCAATAAGCGGTTAGCGGTCATTAAATTTTATTTGTCGGAGCGCTAAAGACGGCGACACGTACGCGACCGCGGAGGAAAGTTTCTCCCGCGTCTGCTCTCCATTAAGGAGAACACAGAAAACTGACGGCGGAACGTTACCGCAGTTATTCCCGTTCTCGTAACAACACACGGGTACGCGTGCACAACAATCGTCGGCACGGAGAGGGTACGGAGCAGCGGCGAAACGACAACAGGCCGCGAAATACGAAACCGGCAAACAAATGACATTGAGACATTACGGATTGTTTGCTCATTGTGTAGATTACGCGCCATACTGGAAGGAAAGGACGGAAATTATACAAAAAAAGCTGCGCGCTTGTATAGCAAGAAATGTGGACAAACATTAAGAAAAGGTTCTCCAGTCTTTTCACGTGATATAACAACTTGATCAGATTTCGAGAATAAGTTTATGATTAATATACAAAGACGTTCCTGAAATTTTTCCAATTTTTTAACCGTTTTCTTTAAAGAACTCCAAAATAACATTGAAATTTATAAGAAAGAGTTTTAAGGTATTTACGAACGAAATATATAATTTTTTTAAAAACTATAGTTATAAGAAAGAATGGATTTAAAGAAACATAAAATTAAAAAAGAATTGGTTGATTATTTGTATCATTTTCATGTAAGAATATAAAACAAAGTTTTTCAACGGAAACGTCATCGCCCACCAATGGACGCTGAGATCTGGGAGGGGACGTTGCTTGCTCCTAGGGGCAGTAGAAAGGAGTTCAGGAGTAAGTGGACAATAAGAACGCGTTAGTAAAAATAGAACTAAATATAGACAAATTACTAGGGTCACACCAGATCCAGACTTCTCATTAATGACAACTTTTTAATATTTTTTATTTGATTCAGTGTAATTCCATCTTTGTTGCATTATTTTAATAAATAGTTTTAAAATTTCGATTTCTAGTAATTTTATTTTCTTTATTTTATAATTCAACTTTAAGATTCAAAAATTACACGCACAATCACACTTGGAAATTTTGATAATCGAGATAGTTTATAGGAGGCGTTAAACAAAAAGTTCAAAAAGGGAACGGTGAGTTGAGAAAAAAAGGTTGGGAAACTATATGGTATAAAATGTTCATGACTTATACAATATAATGTCACGGTGAAAATGTGGCAATCTTGCTTGTTATTATTATACATTTAAATCATTGTTATAAACAATTTTAAAAAAATTTTTTTCGCATCATATTTATATCAATTATAAAGATAATATTTATCAATATCATATAATATTATAATATTTATTATATAATATTTATCATAAATGTATTATAAAGAAAATATTTTAAAATAAATTATCGCTTTTATTGCTTAAATTTTATTCATTATTTATTATTTTAAAGGTGGCAATATTGAAAGCTTCTGCGTTAAAAGATATATGCGAAAATGTGATTCCTCTTTACTTTTTAAAAATAAACTGGAGAACCTCTTAATAACGAATACAGCTGAAGAACAGAAAGAGAAAGAGAGAAGAGGAAAAGAGAATCGATCAACGTTATTAAATCGAACTCCAGAAAAAACCCAGCAATCAAACATGAAATGCGAGTCTCTAATTTCAATTCTCTAATTCTGATCTTTAGCTCACTGATTCAACGTGATCTTTACAGTGAACGAATACAGAGTAGAAGTCGACGGGCTAGATTTAGCGCGTCGAACGCGTAGACACGCGGGGACACGGATTGTTCGTCGAACAATTACAAACGTGGCGACAAAAGAAAAAAAAAAAACATAGGAAGCATAGCATCAACTTACCTTCGTGCCACAGCGCTGGTACGGGTCTAAGAGCTTGATCGTCGAGGCTCGTACCAGGGTCTGCTGGTTCGGGCTACTCTTCTGCAGCGCATTATTGTTGTGCAGCGAGCTAAATGCGGTATTAGCACCATTTACGGAGTACCGGAGACCATCCAATTGGTAGTCGCTGGTCGATTGGACCAATGCGTGCTGGATCACCGGCTGGCCCACGTTGTAATCCAACTTGCGCTTCTTACTGTGGTGGTGACCGGTGTTGTTACTGCTGCTGCTGCTGCTGCTGCTGCTGCTGCCGTTGACGCTACTCGTCTGCTGTGCTTGGATGAACATGTCACACATTCCCTGCAATCAGAAAGTAACGACCTCATTAATGTCGAACGCGACGGCGGTCCATTAATTTCTTTACAACATAAATTTTTATCCACTATTATATTCATTTATTACCATCCTAAGCCGCAAGGCAAATGGATTAAAAATAAAGAAATAAATAAAATATTTATTTATTACATCCATTGAAAAAAAAATCTGGTTGCATAAATTAGAAATAATCTGGTAGATCTAATCTAATCAGCATGTGTGTTGGGAAATGGACAAATCAAAATTTTTCTAGAAATATTGTTAGATGAACATATGATTCATTCTTTCCTTAAATTAAACATTTTCCTTAATGATATTAAATTTCTATTTAATTAGCCTAACTTTTCAGTGAAAGAAACGTCTAGTGAATATAACTAGAAGTTATATAAATCTAATCAAGATCTAATCAGATCAGTTTTATAAATCCAATCAGAAAATGTTAGCTAAATTTTTATAGTCTATATTAAACGTTCTCTCAGAGCAGAGAGAATTTTCTTTTAGAAACCAATTAATTTCAAATTTCAATATAAAACGAATTTTATATTATAATATATTATATATTGGTTACATTATAACGAATATATAATATAAAATAGTTGGCTTAATTTTACTAAAATTATTAAAATTAGTAAAATTCTTCGTCTATGTTGTCCCACGGCTACTATGATTTTAAGAAAGTAAACTCTAAGAAAAAATTCTCGCCGTACGTAAAATTTCAAGTCCAATTGTGATAACTGGAAATTGTTTGGGTTTATCAAAATGTATTCTAATATGTACAGTCACGAAACTAATTATCCGAACACAGGATATTGATAGATTATTTTATGCTTAACTTCACTAAATATTATAATCTTATTATAGGGAACAATCAATTAGAAGTGAAAACTTTTGTCAGTGATACAATTTCATCAGAACAAACTTGTGTTGAAAAAACTAAAGAAATTCACTATTATGTTAATAACAAAATCAAATAGAAAGATGTATTTAAACAAAATTGTAACAAAGCACCGATTCTGCTTTATCACTACCTCTGTTTTTACTTAAGTCTGAAAATGTGTGTAAAAGATGGTAAAATTGTAGCGGAATAATATTAAATAAACAAGATAATTTTATATATAGTCATGAAATTAATTGTTCGGATATAAGATATAGGGAGTTTATTTTATGAATCAAAAGCAGATTTTTGATGGAAATGCATCACTGACAAGAATTTTCACTTTCAATCGTGTTTTCTCTCAAAAATTATAGTAAAATAGCATAAAATAAACTCCCATATCTAAACTGAATGTCTTGTTGATGTAAAACATTTTTTTCAGTGTCGAAATTGATTCCTCAGGTAGAAATTTAATTGTTACAAGAATAACGCGTAAACATCCTCTCATATCGCAGAAAAATAAAATAACCGTAAATATTTCAGTAATATGTTTCTTTGAACGTTTGAAAGATACTTCAGCATAAAAGTGCAAGTCGTCATGGTGAAAAAAATACCGTGGAGAATACAAAAAATAAGGCCAACGACCATGAATATTTTAGAGCCTTCTTCGCCGATACGTGTGTCCATGTCCTCGGTTTGGGTCAGTGATTCTCAAAGAGTTGTCGCCAGATATCATATTTCTACGTGCGAACCATCGCGTCGTGGAGTGGCCGCGCTTCCGTTTTGTCCCTCCGTCCTTTCAATAAATATGACTGGTCGTTTGCGAGGAGCAAACAGTTTCCACGGGGCTTACTGATTGAACCAACTTGAGAACACTCTTTCATCCTCACCTGCTTCGTCGCCGTCGTAGCTGAGAATTCCTACCGTTCGTTTCTAGACTATTAACCACTTTTATCGTGCGGATATATTAAAGTTTTACGTCTCGAAACAACCTGTCAGTTTCGGGACTCTGTTTTAAGAATTTCGTAGCTCTTCAGCCTATCATGAAAAACCGTAAAACTCTAGACGCGCACTACCACGTCCTACATTGAAAATTGCTTCGTACGCAAAAAAAAAAAATGAGGTCCGCATGATGACCCACAATGAATGGAGAGCTCTACCTAAAATGTTATCGCGCTTCCAGCGCCTGATTCTCGACATTAATCAGCTTGACGTCAAATCGAAAACGTAATTCAGATTAAACATGTTCAAATTAAATTAATGATTTAATGTCGCGAGGTTCCTTAATTACAACGCGACGGTGCGGCGCGCGGCGTATGGTTGTACCATTTTCTCGTTCGCTATCAAGTCACCGTAATTCCGTCTGATCGTACTCAGATACGTAGTATTGCACAATGCGTCTGTGTGACTCATAGTCAGAGTTGCCGCCCGAATAATACCGGGCGTACAAAAACATCCGATCGATCGCAATCCCGCAATGTCTCGGGAACACGGCGCGATTTCAATTCTACCCTCTCTCGCGGGTTCTCCCTCCCTTCATCAATCTATCTATCATATCGGCACGCATCTCATACTCTCTCTCTCTTTCTCTCTCCCTTTCTCCTTATCGTTCTCGCCGTCATTTACCCGCGTGTGCGACGTGCTCTAATTATAGTGCTGACTGTCAGAAATGTTGCTCGGCATTATGAACAATCTACGGTACCACGAGGTACAGTTACGTTTAAGTTAACCGGCTCGACACCCGTCGGATCCTAACGAAGTGGTGCGAACAAGTAGTACGACCGTGCCGGTCGCCTGGCGAACCGTAAAAAAAAAGCTTCGCATCTTGGCACAGGGTTGCAGTGAGGCATGCTCTTCGCGTTATCCAGTTTTAACCGAGGTACCGAGCATGATACTCGTATATTCAAACACTAGTTGAAGAGATTATTACTAATAACGATATCACATTCAACGGTCCTTGGAACTTTGTTTAATTACGCAGTGGCCATTGGTTTACGAAAAAATTGGTTTACGTGAACTTTCAGAGAATCGATTCTTGAGTGCAAAATAGTAGACTTTTACGAAATAAAAAACTAAGACTTACACGTGTGACACACACATAACGATATGTTACCCGTATATTTTGCTCAGCGTCACATAAAGCGGGCAAAATATACGGGACGCGAGGAACGTACGAAGACAAATGGAAATCGCGGTAATCCGTTTCAGCGAAATAATAAGCAGCGTGGAACTCGCCGGGAATGTGTTCGGGGTAATTCATCAGGTCGCGTCACGGTGACTCAGCCCCGAGTAAAAGTAACGAAACTTTGCGTCACCCTGTAGGCGGCCCCCGCGTCCATAACCCGTGTGTATGTGTCCGCTTGCGTTTGTGTATGCGAGTGGGTATATAGGTATGCATCACGCGCGCTTATATTCCGCGCGATGAGTCAAGCCGATCGATTGATGAACGGAGAAATCCAAGCTTACTCACTGAACGAAATTTTCGTTGCAAAATTGCGAAGTAGCCAAGTAACAGTGTAATTCGAGTGACCGCGGTCTTGACTCGCGATCGCGTGTACAAGGTGACACAAAAGTACACAACGGGAGGGTAAGAGTTGATTGCGAATAATTCTTTTCTAACAATTTTTTACGCCGAGAAAAAAAGCTTGTTAACTCGACTAAAATTTTCAACTTGATTAAATTTCTTCAGTTCAAGTGCTTTTGTATTTATTTGCTAAATATCGTAAAGTGAAACGTCAGTTTAAAAGAGTATAAATAGAACTTGTACAATTATTTATTCGAATGATTTGCCAGTTTAATCGCTACAAAAATCACTGCAGTCCTATTCAGTTCTATAAAAGTGAATCTTGACTCTTATAGACTAGCAAATCACTCGAATAATTATATAAGCTTTCACTTTAAGAGATTAAAAAAATAAGCTGAATATATAAATACTTAAATCGAAAAATTTACTAAAGTTGAAAAATTTTGTAAAGTTAACAAATTAACTTTTTCCCTCAATGTAGGAAATACAATTTTCGTTATCGCTCTTTTTCTTTCTCATAAAACAAAAAAGTATGTATATTGTGAAGGAATGAAAATGTATAATGCTTTGCCAGCAGAGATAAAGTGAAAAAATTGAGCTGTTTAAAATGATGAAAGAGTATAGTTTGAATACTGTAAATAGATTATAAGTTATTATCTGTATCAGGAATACCAGAGAAAGCTAATGCAGACCATCAATCAAACAATCAATCAATCAATCTTATTCTCCAGGCTTCAAATTATCGAAAAGCGGAGGTAGCTATGTGCGTAGAAATGTGTTTAATTTTTTATAATAAATAACTCAAATTGAGATTCACTCTTCAAATTTTCGAGGCTAAATTTATCTTTACATTTAGATACTGAGAGAAAGGTGATATTTGCAACTACAATTGCATAACACATTATTCACTGCCACTTTCAATATGACGCCGTCGCCAACGAAACTTTGTCAGCAGCGTTACATTAGGGCGAGTTTAGGGCGAGTGTTTAAAATAAATTTTTAACATGTACCTATACAAAGATATTTTCATTGTTCCGAATTGCTCCGTGTTCCAAAATAGCTCCGGTCTCTATAGTTAAATTACAGTAACTGCACCTTTTGTTTTCTCAGTGTAAAAAGCTTTCACGTTACTTTCTGTAGAATTTTTAAAACATTTTGTACATCGTTCAGGTGTTTTATGGCGAATTAACGTACACAAAAGGGATACAAAAGGGACACAAATAATGCATTAATCTCTCACTGGACATGACGACAGATTTACAATATACGCGGTAATATTTTTAAAAAATACGTTACGGGAGCAATATTTAGCAATACCGAATGCGCCCCGTCGCGTCATCGCGCTTGCTCGTCGTGGCTTCGGATTCCCCGGCAGTGCACTCCGATGAATATCGCAAAAGGAAGACACCGGGGGGGAAAAACTGAAAGAGCACCTAAGTTTATCTTTAGAAAAACACCCGCGGTGTCGCTAGGAAAAACCGCCGCCTACGACATATGATAAAAAGGTTATCCATTTTGAGGGTGTCACTTTTCTAGGTTGCTACCACGTGAATGCGTAGGAAGGGCTTAATATAGGACACCGCAAAATCAGCGGGAGAGCACACTTCATACGGTATTCGTAGCGTGCGCGTAATAACGCGTGCGTACGTGTACGTTTATTTACGTATTTCCGAGAAGCGCACGCGGAATTTCTATGCCACTCGCGAAAAGCACGTAAGAAAAAGAAGAAGGTTCATCCTACACTTTCCGTTCATTCGTAAAAAGAAAAAAAGTCGCTTTCTCCTTGATCGCATCTCTCATACGGCAGGTAACAATACAACTGAAAGCGATCATATGTAGAGTAACTCCGGTATTTACACCGCAGAAAGTCAGAAAAAATAAAAAGAGTGGAAGTAATTAGCTATGCAACCATTCTGTTATGTGACTTTATATTATGTTAATATTGTATTATGATTTTATTTATTTTTTCTTGTAAATGTTAACGAAACCCTCATCGATTGAATTGATTTCTCAATGTAGTGAGTAAGCGCAATGTATCATAATTTGCTTAAAATGATTACTGTAGAGAGTGTAAAAGGCTTGATGGTTGTTTCGCGACGCAAAAGTATAGATCTGCACATGTTAACCTCTTCAATATCGCATTACTTATTATTACTTCCTACATGTATCGTTCTTATGTCATTTTGCATATGTGTGAGATATACGACGCATAGATAATTTACAAATAATATTTGTAAATATTATTTGTAAATTATCTATGCGCCGTATATCTCACACATGAATATATTTCAACCTTATGGGACATATCCCTGCTCAAAAAGTCCGATAAGAAATGATAGAAACCTATAGAAATCCTATATGATTTTATCTGAACTTCTATCATTTCTATCATTTCTTATCGGACTTTTTATGAAGGGATGACAAAAATGCGAGGGTTTATTAAAGTTTCTTTTTCAAATATAAAAAAAGAAATATTTCACATTTCTAATTTTTTTTATAGTAAGTAATAGACAGTTTGAAATATTTATTGATATAATTCATTTTCTTTAAACGTAATAAATAATACTTAATAATAAATAATAAATGCTAAATTAAATTTTCGTCAAATGCGTCGTATATGCCGGAGTTACCTTACATCTTGAAGAGAGGGAATCGCGTTATCTCACGTGACTAAAGAAGTATAAAGATTCAGCGGTCGCGCACCGGTGACCGGTCGTTCACTGATGCCCATCCACCCCGCGTACATTGACAGCACGTAATCAATATGTATACCGCGACACATCTGTGAGAAGTCGCCTTTAAAAGTGAGCAAAGCGTGTATCGATGCAAGAGCGTGCCGTCGCGCGCGGCGAAAACATCGATATTCGCGTATCACCGCAACGCAACGCAACACGACGCGACACGACGCGACGCATCGCTCGAAAAGCGACTAAAATCCAGACACGTAACTTCCGCGCCGCGGCGGCTCCCCGGTAATCTCGCGATATTGTATTAATGCCTCGCGCTACGCGCCAAAAGCGGATCTTAAGCCGTCGTAAATTAGCGTCTAGTATCGCGACCATAAACGTCCAACGTTACGCACCGTATTTATAACCGGCAATCTTCCGTGCGGCAAAAGTTCGCCGCCGACAAATTGGAGTCCAATTGCAAACTACGTATGTATGCGCGCGCGTGTATGCGTTTGTGCATACGTGTAACCTTTAAATGGGTAGGTGGGGTGGCCACCACACCACCACCAGCCATGATTTTCTTAAATATTTTATACTTTCTTAGGTTGGCAACAGAGCTCATCAATTTCTACCTTCTCATTGAAGTCTTAAAGCTCATTATTTTTACCTTTATCTCATAAAGGTATAACTAATGTAAATTTAATTATAACGTGATATACTAGTAGATTACCTGTCAGCTTAAAGGTTAACTCACCTTGTAAAGGAAATTATGTAATAAGCGAGAAATTTGAAGATTCAAGTAACGAAGATTGGAACAGTGTAAAAATGTAGCTCGGGATTTTCGCTCATAAAATGTAACACTCTTCCGAATAATAAAACATTTTCCCAGGAATAATACATATAACACTGCCAATTCCAATGATCTGTCCTATTTGGAGGGCATTTTTTTATGAGTGTTGTAAAGGCCTTAAAGAAAATAACATTTATAAATATAAAAACATAAATGTATTACTCTACTAGTATAATGTATTTATTATTTGATATTATATTGAACGAACGTCTAATTATCGTTCGTGTGTTAGGCTTTATTATATACTACAATGCGTTCGCGAAACGGTGTTGGCTAACAATCGAGAGAGCGGAGTATAATCCTTCTGCGAACTGGTGCGCCGTAAATACTCGTGCCCAAATGCAAATGTGACCGCGCAATGTAAACCCCGTGGTTCTACCGAGCCTTTTGATAAAGACCGCGTATCGTCGATGCGCGCAATGTGCATCACAAATAGTCTTAAGAATCTACTATACACTCTACATTTTTAAGAAATAGAAATTATATACGGAAAGCTGTGGACTTTGCGATATGTAATCTGCGTTAAAAAAATAGACTTAAAACGCGGTTTAGAGATAAGATTTTAATTATATCGTTAAAGGACTTTGCTCGGTTCTTCCTCGTGGATACTCCAGGATCTTTCTGGCCTCTTCTTAATTTTCCAGAAAAATAAAACCGAGAAAAAAACAAGACTCTTTTTCGTATTTTTCCGAAAAATAAAAAAAATGATTGTGATAATGAGATACTATACGCACAGGAAAATAAAATCAATTTTATTGCTAAGAAAAGCAATTACTCAACTTATTTTTCTTCGTTTAAATAATAGTTATCTTAAACTTATTTAAGTTATTTATTAAATTAAATTTATTAAAGTTATTTAAAAAATAGTTATATTTAAACAAAAAATTTTCTTTTGATAATAGTCTTAAAATATATACAAACTTAAAAAAAAAAAAATTATCGAGTACTAAAGAAAAAAGTTATTGTCTTTCAAAGAATATTATAAAACGATATTGAAGAAAAACATATAATAAGCAAATCAAATTCCTATTTTAACTTAAAATTCTTAATTAAAACTAAATTACTAAGATTCAGAATATAATTTGAATAAGTTATATTTTAGAATATATTTTGACGCTTATGATTAATTTATGATAAATCTGCGGATATAATTTATGAAATATTTAAAATAAGTAATATTTATTTCATGAAAGTAATTAATCAAAGTATTGTTCTGTGTACACACAGAAGTATTGTTTAAAATAAATGCTGAATGCATTTTAAAGCCCTTTAGACCACTTATAATTTGCAATAGAATTCGAGATGTCATATTTTTTAATAACCCAAATATGTTAAAGACAGAAATACTCGAATATGTATAATTTTAAATCAAATTATCGTTCGTATAATATAACAACTTTTTCTCATCTATAATTATATTCATAATATGATATATAAAATTATAAATAGAATTCTGTCTTGAATTCTATCGCAAAATATAGATCATGTAAAGTGGATTTAAGACTATTACCAAGACAATACTCTTTAAAAAAATACTTAAAAGTTACTTGAAAGAAGAAAAGTAAATTGAGTAATCGTTTTTCTTAGCACTAGAATAATATTTTTCAGTGTAGTGTTCTTAATTAATCAGAAAAATAAAATTGAGGAAAAATACCTGACTTTTTCATTTTTCTCGAAAAATATGGTAAAATACTAATAATGATGGCATTATCGATAAATTATTTACTTATTAGAGCTCTTAATGGAAAAAATATTGAAACCATTGACGTAAAGAATAATAATGAAGGTGAATTATCTGAAAAAAAAGAGAATGGAAAAAACCGAACAAAAACATTTTTTTTCCACAATTTTCGAGTTTTCCGGGTTAAGAACACTAATCATTAAACATCTCAAGAGCTAACGTTCGACTTTTAACTGGAGAACGTAGAAACAGGTAACTTTCAAATGTTCTATTTTTGGAAAGCGGCCGCGTTCATTAAAGCTCAATCAATGCCGTCTCACGTGAACGAACAAGTATCGTTATATCGCGGCGCGTCAAGGTAGTAACTTTTGTGTCTCGTGTTCACGCGTATATATACAAGCCGGTTAAAGTCTCGCATTCATCGTCTACGCGGAGTCTAATTATAATTTTTACGTAAACCCACCCTTGCGCAAATAAGCGTGCGGCCGCACGGAATAAAATTGTCGACTCGTTATTATTACGCAAGGTGCGCGTAACAAGCCGCACAAACGTGCAGCTTTTCGTGGAAGACGAGAAGCGCCACAAGTCGATGGCGATTAAGCAATTGTTACACGGATTAACACACAATGGGGAAGGCCGCGCACGCGTCCTTATGACGTCAATCCTGTCGAAAAAAAAATACACGCTTCCTATCCGTGTGACAAACACGAGAAAATTCACACGTCTTGAATACGTATTTTTCTTTTTTCCTTTAACGAAAGACCGTGCGTTTGCTCGCCTTGCCGTTACTTCCAATTTTTATTCTCGTTGTTCACCCGATCGAATGTTATGTCGCGCGATCTTGTGACAAGAACCTCGCCAGCAACTGAATGCTATTTATATATTGATCAAACTCCTTTGGACGATGGAAGGACAGCCGCCTCCTCGCAACAGGAGAGGACACTTTCGTCGACGTATATTTGATAATAATTTCGAATGAAGGCGACACGAGCAAGTGCGGAGACGGGGGAAGCTAAAAAAACCCTTCGTCCGGTAATAACGGCCTGCGGAGCCGGGCATGAGTTAACGTAGAACATTACACAGGGAGAGGAAACATTATGTCGGCACGTCATTACGGTCCGAAAAGGATATCTTTTCTTCCGCTGGGCTTCTAGGGCGTATCAAGAATACGAGAATACAATTTACTACCACCACGTTCCGACGCAATTTCGGCATCTCGCCTCAAGAGTTATACGCTTTTTCGCAAATCGAAACTTGGGACGATATACATCGGAACCTGCGCTTCCGTGTAACAAAAGCCGACAGTACACAGACATTTAGTCTGACATTTTAGTCTGTAAAAAATAAAATCTACGAGTTTTCAGAAAAAAAAGAACATTCTTGTNGAACATTCTTGTTTTCAAAATATTAAATATTAATGAGAGAGAGTGAGATAATATAACGTTAAACAGAACACTTGCTTACATGAAGAAATTTTATCTGAAAAAATCTTTTTATAAAACTATATTTGAAAATTAAAAAACTTAACTTTAAGCATTTTACTTTTTATTCACCGATTGCACAGAGTCAACATTACTTTTCCGAACTAATGTGTCTATATCACAAAAAATGAATTCTAAAAAAATATGATGGAATTATATATACACTGAGATAAAAATATCTTAAAACAAAAAATTATTTACTCACAATCAGTGAGTCCTAATAGCTTATTTACTTGCAGTCATGTTAAAAAATTCCTTAATTGAAAATATTTATGTAAATAAATAAAGAAATAATTTTTAAT
>QKQZ01012978.1:0-25415 GCA_003595255.1 Solenopsis fugax
TATTTTTGGTGTATACATTTTAGATGAATATTCTATTAAATGGAAAATTGTGGTGGAAGAATTTTGCACAATTGTACATAGAATGGAAGCATCTCAGATAGGCAAGAACTTGTATGTCAAGCTTCTCGACATTCCTTGACAACTTTTTGAAATATTGATCCAAGCAGCAATAGGGAGTAAAATGATCGCAAGAGAAACATTGAAGCCCTATAGAAAGTATGTTACGGCAAAATTAATAAGTAAATCTTATGTCTTATCGATAAGAATAATAGTCATTTAATTTAAGGATTACTTCATTATTAATGTGTTTGCTTCGTTTTCCTCAGTACGGTGATGATGTTACTGGAAGAAGAAAATTGCTGGCGCAGCAAGCGGACGGAAAGAAGAAAAGGAGGAAAAATTTTATTACCTCGAGACACTTTCGCAAATGTATTGAAAAGATAATAGCAATTATGTATTTGATGTAAAGCTATTATGAAGTAATATTAAAATATTTTATATGTACATTCATCAATTATTAATTTATACAATCTGTGGTTTTTATAAAAAAAAGCTTTTTAATATCATGAAATCCTCGAAATTATGATTCGAAGTAACATAATAATAAGGAGTAACTTTTCGTAAGTTAAAAAATTTATCTATATACAGAAAGAAAATTGTAAAGAAAATAAATTTTCATATATCTAAGAAACAATTTTTTCGTTATTTAATATCATGTAAACTTAATTTTCAAGAAAAATTAAATTTATTTTATCTACATTTTAACTGTTTTGTTAGTGTTAGAGTAAATTAATTTTTAAAATTAACATTCAANCGTTAGTGTTAGAGTAAATTAATGTTTAAAATTAACATTCAAACTTAACATAAATAGTCAAAATTGCTTGTCAAAATTGATCTTTAACTTAATTTTACAACTCTTGTTTATGTTAACTTTAATTTAATTTGATAATTATTCATTTTATATAGGGGCCTCACCATCGTTTTCGATAAATTTATAATCAATCGACGCGTTTTTGCATGAATCGAACGAATTTTATTTTTAGATTAAATAATAGATCGGTNGAACGAATTTTATTTTTAGATTAAATAATATATCGGTTTGTTTTATTTGCTCCTTTTGTACTTATTTTTCAGAATTCTTGTGATCTTATTTAATATCAAAAATCATTAAATTAGATGGAAAGATTTATAGCTTCTCGCCACATTTTTGCGTTTACTATAAATACTTTTATTAAAGATTTATACTATTTAATATTAAATTATTATTAAATAATAGCGAGACACATATTCCGCGTTCGTCGAGTCGTTGAGATGCTGGAGAGACCATAAAAACAGCCAAGAGAATTAATTCCGTATTATAAGATGGGTAAGAGAGACTTCAGTTTGCAGTCATTCCTGGGAGAAATCCGAGATTTCGGGCTCGAAAAATCGCTCCTGGTAGTAGGGGATCATGTAGAGCAAAGAGGCATCAGGAGGTAGTTTATGACTTACCCCGATTTAGTCACTTTCTGCTTTATCGACACTCGATGACGACGCTGTAGATAAATGGGTAAATATTATAATGTTACCTACGGCGTCATCGAGTGTCGGTAAAGTAGAAACCGGGGTAGGTATTAGATTACTTCCTGATACCTCTTTGCTCTACATGACCCCCTACTACCAGGAGCGATTTCTCGAGCTGTAAATCTCGGGGAAGTGTGACTGTGTCCTTGCATCATCGCACCCGCGCGAACGACGCCTAACCCGTCTTGTACCTTGGTCACATGTTAGAAGTTGCACGTCAACTCCTGCTTAGTCTATCTAGACATTTTTTCACTAATATCATTATTTCCTCAGCTTTCATACATTTTCTTGGTAAAAAGTATGCTAAAGGCTGACGCCATTGATGATACACATTCAAACTATCTAAACAGAATAAAAAACACATTAATTACTTCTCTCAGACTCTCTTCCTAAAGGTCCAAGATCAACAAGATCTTCTATTTGATCTAATTTCTGCGAATATTCCTCAACCTTTTATAGACATTTCATCCCATTTTAAAGCGCACACTCTTTCCTCTAATGGAAGCTGAGAAAGCTTATCTTTTAATTTTTGAAATATAAATTATAACAGTCTAGATAACCAAGCATGTCTCAAGCAAAATCGTGCAAATCTGTGATTGCTTATGATGTTGGTAACTTGGTTTGTAAAATACTTGTTTTTAAGGATTTTAAGTACACAGTCATTGAATCAGCTACACAGGCAACAATGTATTATATTGCCAACAATTGACAAGATAGCAGCATCCAAGTTGCCTCGCCTTGTCAATATAGTTTTAAAAGTCTGGGAAAAAAAACTAGAGCTTTTTAATTTTTCCACGGATTTTCTTGTTTTCTTTCCCAATAAAAACAAAATTTTTTTAATAAATTTTTAGAAAAATTCACCTATAATCAAGAAAATTTGCAAAAAAATTTTAAAAAGAAAACAATTTTTCCAAGCTTTTGAAACTATAGTCAACAATATAACAACATTGTATAATTGTATAAATTATAAATAATTATAATAATATAACAATTTTTAAAAATCAGATATGAGTTTAGATCACAATATAAGTTATTGGCAAGCTGCTATCCAAAATTATCGTATCGTGAAGGCATCAATTTGCCAACTCAGTTGCTACAATTCTGGTAGACACATACCATAATTCCAAGTAGCATACCAACAATAGTGACATATTGCTATCTGAAAATGTATTAGAAAATACAGGCCTTGCATTATGTCATTGTGACATCATGATGGTTCCTGCTGTTTTTCTATATTATAATTAGCAATTCATAATGACAGGAAACCAAGCTTTAAAAGAGATAATGAACAAAGAATTTACTCTGAAATAATTATCGAATTTGCTGACATTACTGCTAGCATTTTGCTATCTGGGCTGCTATCTACTTGAATCTGCTGACAAATTGCTAACATATTTCTAATGTTTTATATCTGAAATATTTAGCTACATTTCCTCAACTTACTTTTCTACAAGTCTGTTGACTTAAATTATAACTAGCATCTTATGCTTTAAGTATAATTTTTGTACTCATATTTTTTGATATTTCGACATAGCAATATGCAACTGATACCTGTTTCATTTCTTTAAAAGGCTTAGAATTCAATATGTTTTAAAGATTTTTCAGCTTGTTAAAGTTAAAGTTTTCCAGCTTGAAAAAATAAATAGGAGTGTGTTACATGACTTTTCATTCATATATATATATTACTACACTGGAACTTTTGATATTCCCATCTAAAATAATAAATAAGGAACAAAATTTGAACAATAAAAATAGATAATTTGTAATTTAAATATATAACTTTTTTCATTATATTGATAAATATTGACGTGAAAAAAATTAAAAACAAAATTGTCTATATAATGTTTTAAGTATAGTAACAAGCTGTTGCCACATTTTCAATAGTATGATATTTTAAAGAGAATTTATAAACATTTTATATTCTTACACGGTATGGTAAAATATAATTTTTTTAATGAAAAAAAATTCTTTAATTTTATTAGGGGTGCCAACTTCACACACTCGTGTAACTGAAAGAAAAAAACAATTCTTTTTTTATGTTTGCGTTATAGATACTTCGAAAATATTTCATGAAGCATATTGCATTTTTGCACTAATTTAAATAATATTTAATCCTGTAAGGAGAAAAGAAAGATTTATTATTCAGTAACAAATATTAAGTTTATTTTCTATATTCTTTTTTTCTTTCAAGATTAAATATTACTTAAATTGGTGCAAAAATGTAATATGATATTCTGGATAATTACCATAAATTTTTATAATAATTGATCATTTTTAGTATACTATAAAATCACAAATATTTTAATGATTTTACTGTTCCAAATTTAATTTCTTTATTTAATTAAGTGTATAATTCTCATGTATTGTATTTATATGGAAATAACGATTGCATATCGTTATTTCAGTATATTATATATATATATATATATATATATATCAAATATACTGAATACATATACACACGCGCGCAAGTGCGTACATATGTATATATGATTCATGTGTAATTCTAACAAGTAAAATAATAAAAATAATAAATCACAATTATGAATATAAATTTATTACTCGCAGAATACGCAAGTCAAGACTTAAAAATACTTTTACTTATGTATGAGATATTTCTTATTGATATACATAATTATATAATACATCTATATCTATGCTTTATAATATTATATTATAGCTTCGCATACATGAGATACAAAAATCATAATGAGATAACAGCTTATATTACAATTAATGATAATGACATTAAATAACAATAAAAAAGATATAGACATAAAGAAAAAATTTAAATATATCAATGCATGTGTGCAGATTGAAAATACAGAATTCTCATAATATAATAACAATTTCCATATCTTTTCCATATCTTACTTTTTTTTTATCGTGCGCAAATATAATATTGATACCCTGTAATTATCTAAAAGAATAAATTTCAAAAATGTTTTATATATTGTAACATTATAAGCTGAATCAATAAATAAAGTTTGTAGATATATCATTTAGCAACACCATATTATTCTGTTGTATCAATAATTAAATGTATATTATTATATATTACTGTACAATAAAGTGTAGTTTATACAATTTATATATATATGTATATATATAGCAATATATATTAATAATTATCCAATTTCCAGTTTTTCTACAATACATCACAAGTTTGTGCACTGAGCTCTGAGTATATAGTACAGATAATCAATTGATATTATAAATTATCAAATTTCTGTATAAACTACTTTTCGCTATACAGAATATATGTGGACGGCAAAGATGTTTATATATATATACACACACACACACACACACACACACACACACACACACACACACACACACACACACACACACACACACACACACACACACACACACACACACACATATATATATAAACATATGTATATTTAAATTGGTTGGAGATTGCTCATCATTTGCTTTTGACAATATTGTACGAGTCATATTTTAATAATGAAAGTAATCAATGATATATTGCTACATATCATTGATGTAAAATCATTTTTAAATTAAAAACTGGATGTTGTAACTTATTATATAAAATTAAAATTAGCACGCCTAATTAGAAATATTTCATTAATAACTTTCTTTTATTAAGCTATTCATGCGTGTATATTTATCTGTGTTTTTAGCACAAATGTGGCAAAATATGTGCGTATACATGACTCTATTATTAAACATTTACTGTACAATATTTTTAGGAACTCGCACACAATTCTATAATATCGTTTAATATAAACAAATAGTATAGCAAACAAAAATATTAAAACATTTTGTTGTCTCGATGATTTTCACATTATTCTTTGTGAGAAAGAAATACTCAAATTAAAAATAACTTATTAAAAATCAACGATAAATTGTCTCCTTATTTGATATAACAATATTATATTGAATATTAAATATTTAATGTTGTTTGTACATAATCGTGAAATGAAATTAATTATATAGCAGATATGACTATTTACAATTTAAACACTATAATGCTTTTCACGTGACACTATATTTTGATAATAAGCTTAATTTCACTAGTATTTAAAATGTTAATAGTTTCAATAATTTTATATGTTGCGTTTTATACAATTAGTAAATCAGTATCAAAAATTAAAAAGTGAACTACGTAAAAGATATATTGGAGTGTAGAAATGTATGCTCACAATTAGATCTTGAGTATAAGTTTCATAGGAAATTATTAATAAATTAAAAGGTGTAGTACGTTGATTGGGTATAAAACTGATAATATATTAATGTATTGTATTTTGTATTACATTATAGCAAATATATTTCCTTGTTTTATTTTTTTTATTTTTTAAATTATATCATTTATTTAACGATTTATGCATAATTTGTTGATATCAAATATCTTTGAGAGAAAATAGTATTAATTGGATTTAAAGTATTAAAACAAAAAATGTAAGGCATGTCATGCTAATACAAATTTATGAATATATTGAAAAATAATACACCCATCAACCACTACTTTTGTTCATCATTGTTACCAACTCTATAAGTGAATAAGATAATTTTGTGTGTGTGTGTGTGTGTGTGTGTGTCTTCATATATTACCTAAAGAAATTTCCTGCACAATACGGGTTACATTGCTATAATTGTAATTTATGTATACTTCATGTTATATTAGTAAATATTTCACTATGCGATATGATGTATATAAAATACAAGAGTACTATAAACTACGAAAGCAAAGGACAGATTACAAAGGCACAAAGGCTTCATATAGAGTGGAGAGATCTAACTTTTGTTAGATAATTGGAAACTTATCGGGTTTTTTATAAATTATACTGTACAAGGAGAGAATATTTATTGCTCTTCGCAGTCTCGATAAAAGTGCAATGTAAACTCCAAATAGTCGACATCATGCTTACTTTTGCAAATATTCTGTAATAAAATATAATAGAAAATTAAATTATCTAATTTAATGTTAAAAATTTTCAACATATAATATCTATAGTGACTCGTAAATATTTTGTGAAGAATATTTCATAAATTATTGCTTCTTTACATTAAAATAATTACCTCTTGAGGTTGCATCGTAGGTATTCGAAACTTTAAAGTTTTCCTAAGATAATGAGCGACGTCAAGAGGAAAAGACTGATCACCCGGTTGATTGTTACTTTCAATATACTGAGATTGTTGCTGCATAGTATAGCTCCAACCACACATCATTGTTTCATCCATACCAGGATTTGATGAAACGGGACATTGCTGCACAATTTGCCAATACCATGGCATACCACTATAAAGAGAGAACTGTGATTATGGCACACTATCAGAAAATGAATACACATGTTCATATGCACGCATTTTAAACTTACATAAAATGTAAAGTTAAATGCGTATCTGGCATATGTTTCGACAAAGGTACAATGCAACTAATATTGTTGGGTGTATCTGGTGACGATGGGGAGCAATATCTTTGATCCAAAGACGCGTTGAAATTTTTTGCTACTATAAATAATTGTGGTCTAGGCTCTGGTGGCAATGATCCTGCAGCGTTGCTAGCGACTTCTCCCCAATCTCCGCCACCAGTCTCTCGTCTTGCTCGTTTATGCAAATACTTGTAATTGGTCTATAAGATATGCATATGTTTAATTATATATTTATTTTTCTTGTTATGACTTAGCCAGTGTGATAATTTGAGAAAAAATCTATACCTCTTTCACAAGAGTTTGAGTACTGGGATCGGATGGACTAATACCATTTTGAAAACCCTTACTTAATTTTCGTTTCTCTTCATGTGGCATGCTTAGTGGCTGTTCCAAGTGATCTGCTAAAAATAATAGAATAAATTTTGTCACATAATATATTTTTGGATTATAAAAAAACATAAATAATTCATATGTGTGCTTATTTTAATCTCAGAGAAGCAGAGATATAAAACTTACAAATGGATTTCTTTTCTGGTGGATGATCAGGCTGAGGATCTTCTAATTGATGAATCTCAGCTGTGCAACAATATACCTGAAACATTGCATTTATATTTTATTATATTTAATAAATGTATATTTTTATGTACATTAGACATAGACCCGTACTCGCGCGCGTGCGCATACACACAGACACGAATTTGTTAATAATATCTGTAAGTTTTTAAATACCTGACATGGACTTTCGAGCTCAGTAAAATGTGCGGGACATTCTTCAGGCCTTCCTAAAGGAATTGGACCTTTATTAGCAGATGAAGAATCTATATCCGAGCTTTGATCGTTTTCATCCACATTGCTAGGAACAGCACCTGCACCATTTCTACTAAGCCAATTTCCCGGGAATTCGCTGCAATGTATTATTAATATAACATTTTTAACAAATCTGTATAAATGTACAAAATGTTTTCTCTCGCGTTATCATTAAAAGAAATTTATGTTTTACTGACTTATTTTTTTCATGTTTAGATTGGGGACCCGGATGGCTCATGGGATACCAGGTTATTTCCTGTGAATACAGTTGTTGCTTCGTGTGCGGAGGTGGTGTAGTAAGGGAATTACTTTTAACAGATAATCCTCCGTCTAATTCCCTCGTGTAAGACCCTTGCTTAGTATAGAAAGGAGATAATGTGCTATGTAACAATGAATTGTATCGATGCTCATAATTAGAAGTAGTAGACATTGTCGGTGGATGAGCCGGACCAATAGCTAACATTCCATTGCTTGCCATGGCGGACCATTCAACACTACTGCGTTTTTGGTATTCTAAGAAATATAATGTTGCCATTGCAACTAGACTGAAAATCATAATATAATAAATTAGCTAATGTTCGAGAGAGAAACAGAATCTAGGATTAAAATGGAAATAAAGCTAAAGAGATAATTACCAAAATGCCATGATGAGAATAAGAATAACAATAATAATTTGAATAAATTTATTACTACAGAGAAGTTCTTCCTCTCTTTCGAGTCGTTTTGTCTTTCCGTGTAAAGATGACTTGTTATTAATAGATGATGAATATTTATTGCCTGATACACTAGATACTGTGCTGATAGAACTCTTTAGACTATCACCTCTTTTCAATTTCGCTAGTCGTTTATTTATCCTCTCTAATTGATCTATTCTCGTTTCTAGACTATCCGTCACCTGTGAATAAATCAATTATAATTAAGTAAAAGATTAAATCTTATATAAAATATACTATACGAGGATTGATAAAAAAATGTTTACCTTGCATAATTCCTTGACAGCACCGACATTCTCCATAAATATTCTTTCCTTATTTACCACTAAGAAATTTTCAATTCTCTGACCATTTGGCAGAACTATATCACCTGCCGGCAACACCGCTTCTGGTAGAATTTGCTGAACCTCTTGCGCTATGACGCCAGTATCTTCTTGTTTGATATCTAGACCCGAATGTTGCGCAAATTCCGGAGCGTATCGATAACGAACAACGCGTAATTGTTGTACGTTCCGTAGTTGTTCGCGCGTATCCACTTCTTGAACGCTTTGCTTTGCTCTTACATCGCTGGGTTGAACGATATGCCCGGTTACCTATATGATAAATTTAAAAATATATCGGTACACGATTTATTAGGCAACATTATATTCAATTAAACTGTCTAATTAAAATGATATAAATATTATTATGTAATTAAATGAGAAAGTCGCACCTTCATATTGCCATGTACAACAAGAGCTTCGTCCGGTCTGTCAGTATTAATTCCAACCCTGCCGGCATGGTATACGCTATCTGGAGCTGCTCCTCTCTGCCATCCACCTTCAGCACCTACGCCAGTGCCTTCTGATTCAAATTGTCCTGGATTACTCGCCTATAATGCAACGAATAAGAATTAATCTCGGTTCCAGAACAATTCCAATCATTCAATCAATTTTACATACTCTGACAATTATACGTTCCGATGCGTGAGCCACTACTTGATAACTGGCTTGGTCTGCTGTATGAGCGTGCAATCCGACAACCAAATGGAAATATCTCTGATCCGGATTTGGTTTTCCCTTCTTACGCATATTATTGCTCGTAGTTTCGCTAAAGTGCAAGCGTCCGACCGTCACCTTTGTAACACGTTCACCGCCTAATTCGACTCTGTAACACGATATCTATAGCATAATTCAACTGTATGTAATTACATTATCAATTTATATATTGCATCGATGTATAAACTCACGTTACAGGATGGAATGGTTTTTTGCTTCTGTCGCTCTGACTTTGTTCGACTCTGATCGTTTGCGACGGAGATTCCACTTTAACTCCGTAGAAATGTAATTGAAAACCACTTATCTTTTTTAGGCCTTCGCCAGTCCTAACAAATACGGCCTCTCCTTGAAGCTGCGCGTGACACGTTATCTAAAAGTGTAACGTGTGCAAAGTTAGTAAAAATTTATATATAATTTTAACAACACATATCGTTGTATTTAGATTCAGAAGAAAACGAATGTTTTTAAGCCCGCAATATATATACACACACACACACACACAAAAGATAAAACAAAGCATATATATATATATATATATATATATGCTTTGTTTTATCTTTATAAGTATCTTTACAATTATCGGCTGTCGTTCTTATACCTGAAAGTGATTTTTCTTCTGACAAACAAATGCATCGTCCGAATTGCTAAAATTAAATCCTTTGTCGGCATCCACTCTATAATGTGGTACCGGTAACTCTTTAAGATTATGGTCGCAAAGAACGTGCCAAGATGTTTGCTGGAAAGGATGGAACCGAATACATTGATAACTAGCGTCAATGTAATTACTGTCACCGACTTCGTCGCCGTCCAGCACTGCGCTACTACTACTGCAACTGTGCTCCACGGTACCCAATTCAGGTTCCTGAAAAATGGCAGTCGCAAATAATAATCAAAGTAAAACCAAAAAANAAAAAAAAAAAAAAAAAAGGAAAACAATCAAAATTACAAATGAAACCCAGAAGCACCTGTTTAACATGTATAAGGCCATCTTGGCTGAGTTTCCTCTTTTTTGGAGCCGATTGCAGAGAGGAGTATAGCGTATTAATGCCAGACGGACTATGTTCATGCGATAACGGCACTAGAGGCGGTCCTATCTGAGGCTGCGTCGAAAGGTTTGACGTTCCCGATGTAAGATGAGACGTCAGAACCGGCGTTAACAATAAAGGATCTGTTGTTGTTGCGGGCAACGTTCTCGGAGAAGATGGCAGCAAATTAGGAGGGTACTGATTGTTCTGATGATGCAAAAGTATCTCTTGCAGAGCTGCTTTCTGATCTATAATTACATGCAATTGTAGATTATAATTTTCTTGTAAAATATTTTTACGTAAGCGTATTTAAACTCACGTGGAGAATGCACATGTTGAGTGTCATTATGTCCCGGCGGTGAGTACGGTGGCTCACTTCCGCTATCCGGTGGACTTTCCGGTAGCGCGTGTCTGAAAAACAATGTTCTAGATTTTCATCGAGTCATTAAATTGCTACAACAGATCTGTCGCTTTTTCACTAGACTTTGCTGTGTCATGTTTATTGCAATATAATTTAAAAACTTTATTATTTAAAAACCGGGATTGTAGGATCGGTGGAATTTTATTCATTTTAATTTTGTAAACCAATTAAGTTTTGTAGTCTTATAAGTCTTTTTGTAGATGCTGAAGGAAAATAAATATTCTTCATTTTGTAGCCAAGATGCTATCTAAGATGCGGGAAGCTAAAGTTTTATGCCAATTTTCATGAATAGAGATTATTCTCGTTTGTTTCACAAGCTTGGGGAAACTGGAGTTTGTACAGTTAATTTTGATTTTTCAAAGTCCGACTTACGGGTGAACATACGCCTGAGGATCTTTGTAGCCGCCATTGTTGGGTACCGTCGTGGTACCGGAAGCGCACGCTATCGAAACTGGATGAGCCTGAGTCATCTGCGGCGAAGGTAGACGCGGTGGTTGCTGCTGTTGGGCGACCGGCTGCGACGTGGGTGCCTCGATCCGGCCACCGTGAGACACCGCTCCACCTCCATTTTCATTGTGGGCAAGGGTGTCCGCGAAATATCTAAATACAGAACGGCATGGGATTTTTTAACCAATGTTTTTTTTTTTATACTTATTACTTCTCTTATGGAGCATCCATAGAGTACTATTTGCTATATTTAGAGATATTTGGTGTAAACAGTAAAGATGCAGAAGACACTGATAGAAATCGGAGATGTGTGAGGTGCAAAGTCAGCATCTTTTTTATTGATCTTTCGAGAGCTATGCACGTCGAGACCGTGACTGCACGTTTTGAATTTGCAAAACACGAGATATCGTTATCGTCTGAATCACAGTTCGACATACAGCGGTAAATAATGCTTCGCGCGCGTTGCATCTCGTATTGAGTTTTCTCAACTCGCAGAATTCGCGAGAGTTTAAGTATCCACGCGATACCGCGATGCTATTATACAGTTTTGAAGTAAGGAAGATTCACAATGATGTGCGTGTGTCTATGAATTTTCCTCGAATTCTTGATTAAAAGGCAATCAGGAACGTTCGTTCGATAACAATCTGTGCAATCTCTGTCGATCACGTTAAAAAAATCATGCAAAATACCTGTTCCTTTTCATTGCATAAGTCGTAATTATACTGTCAATCGAATGGAAATTTCTGATTCTTTAAATATAAATTATGACTATTATTGTTTCTTTATTATCTTTCGTTGCATATGATTTTTATCAATCTTATCTCGCGCGTTATTTTATATTGTTTCGTAAGTAATCACAAACTAGAATCAAAAAATAAATGAATTTTTTCTACATAGCGGATCTCCTTTCTTTACAAACGACAATTCTGTATAAAATCACTTTGCGTTTGCATTGCTACTATGAATTTTCTCCGCTTATCTAACTCTAATGCTTTTTTAAATAACGTATCTATTGCGTATTGATCATGATGTATGCACGTGAACACATCGAAATACATATGGTATCACAACAGTAATAAATAAGCAAGAGAGTAAGAGAAACGTAGAAATATTAGAAATAAAACAATAAAAAAATATCCAGGATAAAGTAAGTCTCATCCTCAAAGATGGGAAAAATCAGAAAAATATATAAATGTAAAAAAAAATGTTTAATATCTTAAAACACGAAAAAAAAAACAAATTAAAATTTACTGCTGTTGGATAAATGGCATACGCGAGTGTCGTTTGAATGTGAATAAAATTTTTTCTTTTTTTTTTCTCGGTTAATCCGGCGGTCGCTGTGCGATGATCCCGAGAGCCTTTTAATGGAAGACGAGTGCTGGAAGTCGAATTAGCAGAGTTAACGCAGTGTGCACGCTGTGATTCCATCAATTCCGTTCCGTCTGCCTCTGTCATTATATCATTACACCTCTGCGGTCGTTATCTGCGTGAATATCTGTCTGCGGGCTGAGTATATATGTACGCGTACGTACGACTGTGTGCGTATAAAGAATGGCTGGATGCGTTTCCTGGTGTACGCGATTACGTCAATATGCGCGGTCAGGTCTGGAATAAGATGTTTTCGTACCCGAAGCCAAATGGGAAGCTGAGAACTCGCTGTTCTTGACTGACGCGTTATCCTTATTTATTTGAGGTACCAAGTAGAATCAACAATAAGCGATACAATGAAATAAAACGATTTTATAGTGATTATTAGTTATTTATTACAAATATACATATATATATATACAATCATATTGTGATCAAGAATTGAAGCAATCATTAGTGTATTATCACTAGCTATTATCAAAAACGAATGTTGCTTGTTCTGAAAATGTAACTGCAGACAAAATAGCCATATCAAAAATAAACAGTAAAATCGTATCGCTGTGATTCGGAGTGTTATTGATAGATATACCAAAAGGTATTGGTCCAAGAAGCGATCTTTAGTTATATACAGTAATAAAGAATACTAAATTCGTACGTGTCAATGTGTCTATGCGGCATCTATCAAGGTCAGCATGTTGCATCGACATTCACTGATTAACGATATGCGGTAGTATACACGTATATTTTAACACATTCATTTATTTTAATTTTTGTATCTCTTTTTAAATAGGATTATACAATCTATATTTATCGCAATTTATGCATAGAGCTGTAATATTGATTTTTTAGAGTCTTAAAAAATTTCTTACTCTTCAATAAATCATATATATTTTTCAAACGTTTCATCTTTATATTGTTAACGATCCATACGCATATCTCAAACTTTTATCAGCTTTTCTTCTTTCTTTTACATGTGGTAGAACGTTAACAAATTTTTACTATTTATACAAATAATTTCACACATGTTTTCTCTATTGACAATAAGACAAGAAAGATTTATATTCTTTTTTTTTGTATGTTTTACAAATACACTGAAAAATGTTAAAATATGCCATGCAAGGTAATGCGAACTAATAAAATATATAAGTATTATCAAAACATAGTTATGATTATCCTGTGATAATCGCCGTGACAGAGTAGCCTGAATACATAGTGACGAGATGGAGCAATTTAGAAATTTAGTCTGATACATTGTGTCGTTCGCAGGAAACGCGTGCTCGTGCTGGATGACAAAAGCGTATTATCTAAATTCGTTAATTATCATTATTTGAGAAGGCGCCCATACAAACGTCGAAAGCATCACGCCGCGGAATTTTATGTACCTTGCATTATATATATTTTGTAGCTGTAATTTTAATTTGCGGAATTATTTACAAATTTATAGATGAATAAAAATTTTTTTTTTTTAAAACCCTTTCGGATTTTGATATAATTCATATGAATGACAAGCAGAGAATATATCGTGATGCATGATATATCGAGAAGAAAGATTCATTAATGCAACTTTAACGAACAGATTTATTAAAGTAAATTGATAAATTGACATTCAGCATTCTGAGAAACAACAATTCGAGTTTTGCGATCATTGCGCTGGAGACACGCATTACGCACGTGTGACGAACACGCGCATTGTAGGCGTTAACCATGGCTTCCAAATGTGGTTAAACTTCGTCACCAGACAGAACGCTTTAACGTCGATCTCGTAACGAGATCAAGTTTCTCGTATAATCGAAGGATTTTCTTGTTTTTTTTTTTTCTTTTTTTTTTAACCAACTGAAGATATAAATAACAAAATAAAAATAAATAATAACGAGCATATAGACATGCAAAGTTAATATTCTTTGAACTCACGTCGCAGGTTGTTCACTATCACTATTGATAAAGTCCTCCAACTGTGAAAAATCCAAAGCTTCATTGTCTATCCCCCCGACGAAATCGCCACGACCTGAAAAAAGATAAAGAATTTCGTATTAAGATAACAATAAATTTGTTTTTGTTATAAACACATATCACTATTTCTAATTGTAGTCGATGCGCAAGAGTTCATCCGTTTCGATAACATATATCCATGCTACAATATTAAGTATACAATGTTCATTACAAGGTGTAATTGCGAATATCATAAAATTGTTGCTATGCGCCTATTTCAACATACAACGTCTGTCATCGTCATTTGTTGCATCATAAGTTGCAAGATCTCGTGTGAGAGATGCATCTACGTGGGAAAGAGATTTCAAATAAGGCACATTATAAGTTACCGTCCCTGATAGTTTTTAGTGAGGGAGAAAGCTGATTTATTGAATGGACACGAACAAATTTCACGGATGATTGCGACTCGAAGACGATGCAGTTGAATGAACAAAGCGTCAACGGACGAGGGAAAACATTCGCGCGAACAACAGCCGAATTTCTTGCAACAGTTCCTAAATTCCACGTACACAGTGTTGAAATGGCCGTTTTTAGACACAGTCGTAGGAAACGATTTACCAGATTTTACAATTTTCTTATGGTGAAAATTATGCGGGGACTAAAAAAGAAATTCGCCAACTACTTGACAAAGTTTAAAAATCACAAATCAGGTCGCTGGTCTCCCTAATCAGCATTGATATTCTTGATCCTGTTTTGAAATGTAGAAAGACGCAGGCATGTACTTCGTATATACCTAAGCGCTTAAGACTACAAGCAAAGCGTTGTAATACGTTACTTCCGGTCAAACATTCATAAACGTTTAAGCGTTGGGAGCTGAGAGTAAGGACGCTTTTCAAGTGAATAACGCGAGACGTAACATCGCGTCGTATCGCCGAGAGTTTTTCCTCCAGTAGAACAATATTATTTGTCAACAGCCCCAATGTTACGCAATGTAAAACTTTTGGAGAATCATTCTCATTTTTAATTACTACTTGTTACTTTGTCAGATTTGATTTGTTTGTCGATTTGACAAATAGCAAAAGTAATTTGATTACATATTTATATTACGAGAATTAATGAAAATAACCATTAATGAGAATAACAATAGACAGCATTCCCTCTGATAATGCTTTCAAATAGTCTGAGCAAGTGTTTCAAGCTGTCTTAAAATCCTATAACTTTTCTAAAGAGAATAACTTCCAAGTATCTTTCTCTGCTATTGACCGCAATAAAAGCTACCATTTTTAAATAATCGGGCAAATGAAGTCTAGGATGTGCATGGCGCCTAGCGTTTATGGAAAGAGTTGGAGGGGTGAGTTACAAGGGTGGATGAGTCGTTGCCAGCCAACCCTTTACCGAGGTATCGACCAAACACCGCCCCCCTGAGTATAGTTGGCCGTTTAAATCTGAATATCATTACACCAAATATGCACTATGCACTATATGCGTATTATAAATTATCAAAAATCATCAATATATGGAAATTAGAATGGTATTATTTTGTGAAAAACGTAATTCAATTTTTCAATACACGTAGGTACAAAATATTTCTATTTAAATATTGTCTTTATTGTTTGTACTAATATATTAGCAATGTGCTAGTATATAAATAAAAAATTGTTTCGAAAATGCTTCATCAAAATACTTATTTTATTCACAGTAAATTAAAATTAATTACAAATTCGTGATAACACAGAAAAATGTAACTTTCACTGAACATAATTACATATATATATCTTTTCTCGTCGCGTCAAGTAAAGAAATGTTAATTTCAGTTGAAGCAAAGTCTCCAATCGCGGAAAACAATCGTGTAATAATTGTGCCTATTCCAATCAAGTCCCGAATGATGTAAAAAGGCTTATGTATAAAGATGTATGTAGGCTTTCGACCTCTCTGTATCTGCTGACGACCACTTTCTCCGACAAAGCAAATAGAAATGCATCGCCGGACAGCGACTCGTCTATGAAAATTGGCCGGCTTTCATCCTTCGCAACAGAATATAGATGAATATAGAAATGTTTATAACCGACTGCTGTAATCTACACGACGATAGAAAGTAATACTAACGCACCCATGCAACGCCATCGTATTATTCTTGCGACACGTGTATCGTCGCGATCATATCGTAAACATTTAAACAGAGGAAGTTAATCGAAACTCAGTTGTCGATTTCACCCCTGTTAATCGTAGGGTTGATGCAGCTGCCGTGCCGCGTAAGCGCAGTGCAAATCCGGCGGAGTCCCACCTGAGCTCTGAGGTCTAAATGATTAGCAGGGTGCAGCATTCTTTTTCACGGCCATTAAGAGGTCTCGAGAGGGGTCCGAACAAGTTGCGGACAGGTGTTAAACTGCTGTTCACGATCACGAACATATCGATATTTTATATAACTTTGACAACATAATTATGCTCATTACGTAAAAATAATGTAAAATAATAATATTTTAATTGTATTAAACAACACAGATGGTAAACAAACAAACAAACATAATTCATCAAGTCAGTTTTTAAAATCAAATCTTAAAAATAAAAATGAAGTTGACACTGTGTTACGACGACTTCTTCAATTATTTCAAACTCGATGACGATAACATTATAATTTACTTAATTTCAGTTCCAATATTTTCTTTTTATGCAATATACGATTATCCATTATTCTATGACAAATATTTCTTTTCAACGAATACGAGGAGATCAATTTCCGATAAATAAGGAAAAATAGCATTAATATATTTACTTCATCGAACATATCTTTGAAAAACAGGCATCTTTTTGAATACAAATATAACTATTTTCTCTTGTTGAAGAGAAATCAAAAATATTGCCAATTATTGTGATACAATTCTAAATTTTACATTTTCAATTTCACAACATCACGAGATTTTATTGTTTTATGTTGTACGATCTTGTCAAATTAACATGATTAATTGAATCATTATAATGGAATTTCATATTTGCTCGAAAAACAAAATCTATATAAATATCGTATCTGTAACAAGTCGTTCTATAAAACAAAAAAAAATACTCTGTTATTTACACAAATTATGCATTAATATTTGATTACCTGTCACGCTAAGCAATCGACGAGCGCTAACTTGATTGATAATATTAACGTCTTCATGATGTTCGTTTGGATGATTTCGTCCATTTTGATCGTTAGATTGATGTTGAAGTGCCCACGAAAATTCCATAGCGACGAGAATATTTTAATAAACTTGGATCACTCTCGAAAAATTGTCTCGGACATCAAACTAAAACGACACTTCATCGCTATGTAATTAATAATGCGAAAAATTAAAATAAACTTACGGTATTTAATCTACAAAATAAATATCACTTGGTATGTAATTTGTTCAGATATCGCATGAGTCTTTACATTTTATGTAGCACTCGAAATTTTTCTGCCACGAAAAAATTCCGATTACGCGATAGATTATTAAAAATTCGTTTGTCACAAATCTGCAATAGGACACGGCGGAATAGTGACGATATTTTTAGATGTAAGTAATCGAAATGAAGCTAACGTCGAATCTTTCTCTCTTCAATAGCCTATCGCAAAAATAAGAAAACGTAGGAAAAGGTAGGTCGTTCGTAGTCCTGGTTTTCTAGTTAGGCAACGAAACACAACAGTCCACGGTAGTTCACGACTTAATCGCGAGTCTCCTCCATAGGAGGGCTCCAGTACCTCCACCATATTCCAAGTATAGAGGGGATTTCCTCTTTGACTGGAGGGCGGCGCTTATTTCAGACTAAAAGGGGTGGTTATACGCAGCCCCTTTCTTCGATATGTATTATCGTACATAAGACGTCATGATACGAATTTAAAGATTAATGTTTCTCTTATAAATTGCAATTAATGTTTTTCTTTATTCGCTATAAATTCAGATATCGATTATCAATTATCAACTAAGACTTGATATTTAAATCGCGTCTATCGTATCTATCAATAGATGATTGAATAACTTGTCACGCACGATTGAAATAAAATATAAATTAGAGAGAGAGTACTTAAAATTCATCTGCAGATTTAATTCAAAATTATAAATTGTCTCAATTTATAGTGAATAAATTTTCGATATAACTGTTTCTTTCTTTGATCTCGTTATGATTGTTATATATTCATTAATATGAAAAAATGGAAATTGTGTATTTAAGAAATAATTTTTCAAAAAATAATTGTTAAAATTCTTGTTCACTTGAATAATTGTGAATTTTACACGAATTATGTAAGAAATTTTTAAGATTTAATTTTACGATCAAGCAAAGTGACGAAAAATATCTGTAATTTCGTCACAGCTCAACTGATCGATACAAAATGAAGGCAGGAAATTGTATTAAAGTTTTTGCCAATTCTTCACAGTGTTTCAAGTCCTATTTGAATTGAATAGATTGTCTCTTTGTACAGATACAGATCATCTCTTTATCGATTAACGTACGATGACTTGAACACATCATCGTGCGCGCGCGTATGTGTAGTAATAGTACTGCATGAAACATTAAACAATTAACGAGAAGCTTGTAGGTCCAATTATTCTATCAGAATTCTTTCGTTAAACACCTGCTGTTCCGACGAGCACGCCCGTCACTTCTCCACTGAGCGAGAGAGCGTGAATCCATTTCTCGTCGCGTGCGTAAATGTTCACGGGTGCGTGTAATCGGCATCACGCATTAAGTGCCCGCCTGCCCGCCTGCCCGCCTGCCCGCCCGCGTTGCGTTGTATCAACCCTCCGTTTATATTACCATTAACACGACCGGGACCGGGCATACCGAACGAGCATTTCCCAGGCTTGGTTTTCAAGCCCACGCTATCGGAAAAGGGCGACGGTGGTGGCAAACCGATAATATGCAAATGTTTGCTTCTGGTTAAACGACCGTTTACTTATTCATTGCTGCCCTGCTGAACGCTACGTTTATCCTCTATCATTTCTCTCATTCGTGAAAAGGATAATTACCTTTGTAAATCTTACAATTTGCGTTGCTTCATGATATGCCGGTGATCTCCTGTATGTACAAAGACGCTCCATTATAACGCGACTTTTAAACCATGAATGGTATGTAGGGTGTATCGCCTATTATGAATGTTGCCAACCAAGATATGTAGAACGAGAGCGATCGGCAATTACAAGCGGTGTCACTGACGATTAATTATCTCGGCTTACATGTTACAGAATTTCCAATATAACTGCCTGTCGCAAGGAGAGAAAAAAATATGAAAATCTGTGACATTGTTACCGAGTATACATTACTCATCATCCTCGTCAATAAATAGTTGGCGTTTCCAATCGATATTCTTTCTATCATCCAGAAAGAATGACAACAATTATATTTCATATTGCACTTGCTGCGAAGGTAATGCAAAATGTTTTATAATCGTTAAATATTATTAACGATAACTTTGTGCCACTTATAAATACAAGGATATCCAATTAATTCATATATGTCTAGCCGGATCTTTCTTAAAAATACGTTGTTTAATATTATCACGTGATCACGCGCGTAATTATATTACAATTACAGAGACCTGCGAAGCTGCGCTAGCAACATTTCATTATGCCTTACAGTGCTAATGGAATTTGCATACAACCGGTATTGTCGGTTCTTCGTGCTGATTCAATTGTTCACCTCATCATCAGATTCTTATCGGAATTACAAATAGTACGGCATTTTTTCCGCAAGACCGATTTATTGCAACAAAAAGGGATATTTAAGTCTATCTACTGTTAAAGTATTGTTTGGAATAAAATCAAATACAATAATAACACACGTTGTCAGTAATGATACGATTACAAGACCTAAACTGCAAATTGTGACGTTAGATAAACCGCCTGTATTAATTTGAAATCTCACACACGAGATAAACAAAACAGTTTTACACGCAAATTTTAGTTTATTTTAAAAGAATTTTATTAATGAAAAAGTTACCTCCTTTATTCGATATAACAATACAAATAAAATATATTCTGAAAGAAACTTTACAGTGATATTCTTATTCTTTATGTATAATTTTTCTCAAAAAGATTAAACGTGCAAACATTGGTTGTATTCACTAGATGTACATAATTATTATTAATTAAGCTATGTCTGTACATCGCGCAAGTTTCGTGCGCGCAATTATCGTGGTCTAATTTCAGGCCAGTACAATGAAGCAATTAACCGATGTAAGTGTCAAAATGATTTATGATACATATAACTCTAGAACAATGAGTTTAAATAAGAAATGGAGAAATATGAAATTCTTTACTTTCCAATCAAAAGTTTTTCAACGGCCATTCAGCTCGACTATCTCACGGTAAATCGTAGACTAACGTATTACTAACACTGTGGTTAACGCTGCGATTTATCGGAGGTATTTGTATTACATGCGCGCATCAAAGCCATGATTTCTGAAGTACTACTCTCTCGTCGACTCGCGGACTCGCGGACTCGCGGACTCGCGGACTCGTGCATCGGTTCAAGGAAAATCTCGAAGGATAGTAAAAGTATGCAGCTGGTGCTTTAGCGATTCGAGCTCACATCAATCGCCACGTTTCTCCACGATTCAGACTTTTTAATTTACATACATACACATTTATAGATTTTTCATCAATTTCCTTTTTTATTTGCAGAATTATTTTGGCATACTAATGTCCATTTCCACCAATGTAGATTAACTTTGATCTCAATTTAACTTACTCCTTATCTTTTTCCAATTCTTAGAACTAAAGAAAGATGAAGAGCAAGTTAAACTGAGATCAAAGTTAATCTGTGTTGGTGGAAATAGGCAGCTGAAAGTTTTAAACATTTTACTCTTTACTTTGACTAAACACATTAATAAATATAAATTACAATTATTAATGTAAAATATCTGTCATAAAAAATTCCGGCCTTTTAGACTAGCATACTCTGCAATATGAGCATTGATGAGTGTTTTATTCATAATTTTGGTACATTCGATGCATGCGTTCCGCATGAGTTCACGACGTCGACAACCATAATTGGATATTCCAGCGGCGATGCGAATTATTTAAAGTTTCACTTTAAATTTGTACAGTGTGAATTGTTACGTTAGCCACACCTATACCTTTCACCTGACACGTTAGCTTGCGCGTGAACAAACTTGCTTGATACACCCTGATATTTACTTGATCGCGTTTAGAAATCCGCAAATTGTAAGACAGTGATGAGATATTATGAAACACATTCTTTTACATTGCTAGAATACATATTCAAAAAGCAAATTGAAAAATAATCAGTTTTTTTTTTTTTTGCCAAATACAGAAAAATGTACGTACAACTCTACAAATCTTACACAATTAGTAGTATTCCCAGAATTATTTTTATTCTATGTGGAAACATTAATACCTATCCCTCTATACATACGCTGCTTAAATTTGATTTTGCAAGGATCTTTGAACCTTAGCCTTAGCAATATTTTTAAACTTAAAATATCACACTAGATGAAATATCGTTTTCCTATGAGTTATAAATTTTCCAATACGTAAGTTTTAGTAAATAAATTCAATATTTACTATTGGTGCGAACGATAAGGATTCGCGTAGGGAATTCTCGCGTGTGCTCGTGCATTTAACCCAAACGCCTGACCTCATCCACACATCGCTCATCCGTGACACGTTCGCCTACGAACGCGAATGTTATTGCCAAAGCAATAAATATGGTAATGTGCCTAACGTGGGCGTGCGTACCTATGTATGTATCCACGGAATAAAACAGATGCGTCCGAGCACTTAGATCGCCTAGAAGATTATTGGTTCGCGCATATGTACAATATTATAAATCGGTCTGTATTTCAAGACGAGGACAGGGGGCAGGGGGCAGGGGGCAGGAGACGGGGGAGAGGAGAGAAGGAAAAAAGGACCGAGAACGGGGACGAGCGAGAAAAGTTAGCGTGACTCGAGCGGAAGACACGACATCGGGACATCAGCAGAAAACGGCCGGGGCCATGTTTCTCCCGTAATAGCCACGTTCCACGGTTCCCTACCTCGTCGTGATCGTGAGCATGTTGAATCGTGTCTCATTGTATGTCACTGATATTCAGCTCGAAGCGTATCGTTTTGTTACCGTATAATAGTCTCCTTGGAGAATTCGCAAGCATCGTCTCCGGGATCGATAAACCCGCGGAATTTTTCCAAAGGACTGGAATATATAATATTTCCAACTTTCACGACACAAAAGTTGAATAAAATTTCAGCTTTGCTCTATTTTAACGAATATTTAATATAATTAATAATTTGTACTTTGTTTACTGTGTTTGTGTTAAGCGCGATGCGCGCGTCATGGCACACAAGTGCGTCGAACGCGTAACGAATAATTCAATTAACTATTATAATCTTCGTAGCACAATGCAGAGAGAAAAGTCGCTTGATTCCCACAGTGATACGCCCCCTGAACTTTAGCTCATGGAATTCATCGGCTTTCACTAGTTGCGCCACTTTACGATGATACAAATATATACATTTTGATCGCGATTGACGTTGGAATTAAACGTAAAGCTCTGCAAAATAATTATAAATAAGATAAATTTACATCTCAATAAATGCACATCTCTGCATATCTCTTGGATAAGTCTAACAATTTTCTCAACGTCCCTGAATTTTTTCTTCGAGAAAAATTCTTCTTGCAAAATTAAAATGAACCACCAATAATTTGATCAACTATATCGTACATATAATTAAGTATCTGCAGACATGCGCTTTCCATTGTTAAAAATTTCAAAAAGAGACAGATCGTCCAATCATTACAATTTATTACCACGAGATTCATACATTTTTCTCGATATGGCTCATTACTTGAATGATGTAGCGCTTAAAGATCGTCATCATCATTTGGTAGCAGAATTAAAAGAAAAAGTTGCTAATGGAAAGGATTATCACTTCCTTCGGTTTTTGTAACCAGCCCGTTCTACATATAGACAACGTTTGTACGTTGAACGATCGTGTCGGCAACGGTCGCAAGTCGCAAAGTAGTCCACACATCCTCTCTCTTGCATTATAAACAATCTCCCATGAAAATCTAGAGCAACTGGTGTAGTAAAGTCCGCGACGATCGTCTGAACATACATCGAGGACCATTACCCGTTGCAAATGAAGACATTATCGCAATTCGAACTTACAATAGATCAAATCAATTTAATAATGATATGATACATATTTATGTATAGTATGACAAGATTACCAACGACGCTGATTACAATCGTGAAAAACGTTACGAGTATTAGTAGATTATTACATTAATACATTTTAGATAATGTGCATATAAATATTACAGCAATTTTTAAGTCAAAACTCTGGTACGTACTACGTATTAAACATATTATTTATATATAACAAAAAATTAATTGATTTTACAATTTGTATATATTGTATATTAATCTACTCACTAATAAAAAGAAAAGATGTCTGAAAACAAAGCCCGAAAGCAATCGCAAATTAGAAATCTTCATTATGTAACTCCTGATTTATGAATTCTAGAAAAGGAATAGAATTCTAGAAATACAATTTGTCGAAATTATTACTAACTTTTTTGTTAATTGCCATGGTTTCATGCTCGATAAAACTTTCAATGATCGAATTTAGCTTTCGCTTTTGATAATGGCATTGTAAAAATTTTATCGGCGACAATTGTCGCGGAAAATTGTTAAAATAGTACTCATTCAAGTCTTTACAGAAAAATGTGACCACGTGTTTGTATTTATTTAAAAATTGAATTGACAATATAAAAAAAATATTCTAGATGTCATTAGACTCATACCGATAAACACTCGCTTTAATTCGTGAGAGTTAAATTGATTCAGATGCTTGCTATAAATTTACCAATTAAATATTACGTAACAAAATATTTTTTTAAATAGGTATTTCTTTTTTTCGTATTTAATTTCTAATGTTTAAAAATTATTATTTTATGTTTAAAGCATGTCTCAGTTTATAAGTAATTACAAATAAAAATTAACATGTTAGAAAAGCTTTTACGAACACTTACGAGTTAATAAGAAAAATATTAATGATATATTAGCTGTATGTCATGCACATTCTTCGCTTCGTGATACCTGAAGAAAATATATGTAAGTGGTCGGGGATAGTGAGGTCTACCAGAATCAAAGGGTCTTGCCATCGATTAAACAAATCGCCCCATTATGCCCTGGACACGTGCCTATGTTTACGATGTTTGTGATATGTTTACTTCCCCTTTTTAACAATTGAAAAGTGTGTGGCATAATTTTGTACATTTTACGATTAAACTGTAATTTGATGTAATTTATACCGTTATATACAATTATGACATAGTATCGAATAAAATGGTTATGACACAAAAATGATCTCTCTACATATAAAAATATTTGTTTCGAATATATTATATTGAATATATTGTATTATATTGAAGACTTCTATTAAATAATTGTAATCTTTCAATTAATTTTACACATTTTATCAGTATTGTTAATCCATTTGGCATTAATTAGTTGTGTTAAAATATATTTTACATTAATTTAATTCATAAAAATTTATTAATATTTTATAAGACAGTAAAAACTCCTTGCATTCCTCTCAATTGTTTAAAAGTTCTTTTCAAACAGAGAAATGTTTTTCTTAATTGATGTTTACTTGAAAGTAATACGCGACAATTTTCTGAAAGAAATTTATGCAAATCGTGAAGACGCAACGGGGGGG
>QKQZ01012979.1:0-23816 GCA_003595255.1 Solenopsis fugax
TGTTGTCGAAACACGAGCAGGAGTATAACTACATAGTACATAGTAAGTCCATCCGGACGAGACACAATGGCATAATTTAATGGCCTGTAAGGTAAGAGTGTTATTTTCTACTTTTGTAAATAGTGTTTGGAATATTATTGATATCATTTCGAGTAGACGACAGCGGGCAAGAAGGGAATAGAACAGAGTAGTGCAGCACGAGTGTGTACCTATATCGTTATTGACCACAGCCATTCACAGCGCAGTATTTTTCATCGGACAGCCAATCATAGACGGCGATAATATGCACTATCTAGTGATATCGATATATCGATTTACGTCTCTTAACCTCGCCACTATTGTTATTGCATAATTCGCCGGTTGAAGGAAGAAAAACTTCCGAGAGTCTAAATCATAATCTGCAAAGCAATAAAATCAGGTAAGGTGTATAAATCACTGGAAAAAAAGACATTAACGAGGGGATACCCTATCTTACCCGACCTGACGGGCAAGATAGGGAGAAATGCCTCTTATTGATTTTTATTAAATACATTCTATAATACTTTAAAATTTTATTTTAATGATAATTATTATGTAAGACAAATGTCCAAAGATTATTATAAAAATAAAGATGACTCGTTAATTATGAAAACCTAGCTTTTATTTATTCTCAAAGCTTAACTGCCCTGTCTTACCCCACCTTCCTCTACTTATAAAATCTTTTAATTGCTATCTTTTTTAATTATATAAAATTTAATTCTAAGAATCGAGAACGGACGAAATTATACTACCGATATCGATTAACGTATCAAAATTTGCAATTGACACTTACCGTAGGATAATAATCGTTTGCGTTACTTATGTCTTAAATTGACGTTTGATTGATGAGGCATTTACGCGTTTTAATTTTAAAAAAAGAATCCAAAGCTACAATTTATTTTATGTTTGAACTAGCTGAACATCGATATGCGGGGATCGACGAAGCAGGATATGATCGCGGATTGCTTCGAGCCATTTGCGTACGCTAAACGAATACCGAAATAAATTTTATACATGTTTGCAGAAACTAAAAGGATCTTAAATAATAATTTCCACCGGCTTCTATTACTTCTGCTCTCCGATTTTATCATCCGTGCTATTTACCTAACAGCCGACGTTTCAGTCCGATAAAAAATACTGTTTTGTGTCAACGTACTTGCTTTATTTTGGCAGTCCATTCCGAGTTTAGGAGACAGGAATGCAAAGCTACGGGGAAGTATGAATTTTCATGACAGTCCAGTTTGTTAAATTATTCATGAAACACAGCAGAGGACTTGACTATTTGTTAATTATTAATCTACATAGTCGGAGCTTAACTGTAATCGGACTTATCTACGATTTGCATGTTTCTCTTATATCTAGAGGCCCTTTGACCCATTAGGTTAAGATCAACGAATTAATCAGGGGTAAATATTGCAATATTTCGCTACAATATACACAGCAGCATTAAAAAGAGAACTATTCTTATTGTGTTTTAAAATTCTCACGAATCTATCGGTCGCTTCTAAAGAAATCCGGGTAACAAATTTCAATCTAACAGCAACGCGTGCGTAACAGTCTGCAAAGTTCCTGCAGCGCGGAAAGTTCGTCGTAGGAATTCACCGGGACATATAAAGGCGCTCCGTCGCTAAAGAAAAGCGAGGGAACAACGAAGAGGGTGCCGTCTGCGGTTTCGTTCGCGGGGGTGGGTTACCTTTCGGCTCGATTATTATACCGCGCGATGAGGATTTTATTGGTTAACGAATTTATGCGGCGCCCGGAGTGCACAGTAAAATCTAACGTAACGAGACACAGTTGGCACACGGCTTTGCCACCTCGTAAAACATCGCGGCTCTACACCGGGCTCGGGATACGACACCCCGAGGACGTATGCCGGAATATTTCCATCTCCAGGAGGGAGAGAGAGGGAGATATGCATTCCCGACCCGTACTGCTCGATACTACACACCTCTCGTCTATCACTTTTATGCAAACAATTCTCTCTGTGTCTTTTTACGCGTGTGCATTGATACGCCGTCGAGACTTGTGTGCTGTACTTCACCTATCAATTTTACGCAATCAATTTTCCGGCTATCTCTTCACGCCGCTTTTTGACAGGACGCGCGCGCAGCGATAGACAGGATGGACTTAAGCGGATGAGATTATACAGTTAAATTCGGAGATGAAACAACCGTCGAAAAATGTCATCGAAAATAGATATCGCGTTGCTTACCGATGCCAAAATTTTAATCTTTGTGTATAAGTTAATTATGTGCGATAATAATTTTAAGATTTACTAAAAAAAAATGCGATTATTATTTTGCGATAAATACAATCACGAAACTGATTGTTCGGACACAGGATATTGAGAGTATTCGACATTTTGTGCTACAAATATATCAAATATTGTAATTTTTTAGAGAAAACTCGATTGAAAGTGGAAACCCTTGTCAGCAATACATTTCCATCAAAAGCAAATTTGTGTTCAAATTGAAAAAAAAATTCACTAGCTTGCACGGAAAGAACAATGTTGTGGTAGTATCTAAAAATTTAGCTAGATACAGATCAGAAAATAATTTTATGTTGGACTATCAAAATAATTATGTAAAACGTTCAAGCATGATGATATTGCTGCAAAAAATTTTGACATTCTAGTAATCAGCTTAAACATCCAATATAAATTTTTTAATGGTTCAACATAATTATTTTCAGATCTGTATTTCAGCAAAATTGTCCTTTTCGTGTGATATTAACAAAATCAGATTGAAAGATGCATTTATCTCTATTTAATAATTCTAATTTATCTGTATCTGTTTCTATGCCTGAGAATGTGTACAAAAGATAAATTGTGTGATGGAATAATATCAAATAAACAAGATAGTCTTACATACGGAATGAACGGTTCTGTTAAAGTATTAAAAAATTTATAGTTCTGAAAATAATTTTGTTGGACATTAAAGTAATTATATAGGACGTTCAAACATGATGAGCAGGGCTACAAAATATTTTGACATTCTAGCAATTAATTTGACTGTTTTATACAATTATTTTTTATGGTCGACAAAATTATTTCCATATCTATCTAAATTTTATATTTTACCTTAGACACAATTTTATCTTAGACACTTCAACAAAAACCGTTTTTTCTGCAGTCACAAAACTAATTGTTCGGGCACATAAAATATTGGAAGTTTATTTTATGCTACAAATCGAACGTGTATTTTTGATGCATCATTGACAAGAATTTTCAATTCTAATCACGTTTTTCTTAAAAATTTATAACATTTGATGAATTTGTAGGGTAAACTAAATTTCCATGTCCTATTTCCAGACAATTAATTTTGTGTACAAGGCATAAATGTCAACACTTGCATTTCTTTTATAACATTGAAAATATGAATTTACGGAAAAGATTTCTGGATTTAATAAAGAAAAAATGCTCTTGAATCAAGAGCATCAATTTAATTGAAAATATTTTGTTAATTCAATAGTATGTTTTCAAAGTATGTTTTAATTCATATTACAGCATTTTTTTCCAATATATCACTCTTATATGTATCATAAAATAAGATTGATATAGAGATATTATTATTGTTAGGAAAAGACTATTTTATTCTTAGATGGGAACATTTGTTTAATTTTTAGTAAAAATGATGTTAGTACTGTCCCATTAATTTGCTCAGACAGAAACAATCTATTGTCTGACATATTTAAATTAGACAATGGAAATTTTTATGAAGAATCTCATAATATTCTTAATTTAACAACAAAACGCTCTGGAAAAAACTTTTGTTTACAGAATTTTATTTTTAATAAAATATTACCAAGACCTATGAAAAAGCTCACTTTATAAGTACCAAAAATACTTCGTTCTACAGCCAGAAGATCTATAAGGTCTCGTATGCGTAGACGGCGTAATAAGTAAAGACTGTTTTTCGTGGATGCGTTGATTACAATGCATGGCTTGCGAATCTTTCTTACGAGAGAATACTTGTTCGTCTATCGATGGTATCTCTACGGTTGATCATCGTGTGTTAACATCGAGCAAATTCTATATGTAAAAATATATAAGTTGAAATTTATATGTTACTTTTGTTTCAAAATAATAAGTCAATCTTATTTAATTCGATAGAGAAGAATAGAAATTAAAAACCTCATCTCTTTTAATATTATTTTATTTTTATATTGCATAAGATTGCAAAAAGATTAGTTCATCAAGAATATTTTTAGTCTTGTTAATAGAAATCTTTTCTAAGAGGGTGCTTACTTAACAATTAATTGCACGTTTACCACTACGTAATTAATTTCTAAATTAGTGACGTTTTCCAGGGATCCTAAAAATCCAATTTAATAGAACTTATACATATACGTTGTCCTAGAACCACTGTATTGAATTCATATCGATCGCGGAGAGCCACAAAGATTTAATCACGGCGAGCAGAAATACTCGGGAGATTCCGCCGAATGAACACAGAAGCCCAAGGCATAACGAACGCCGCGCCGTGCGTCATCTCTGAATCGCGCGTGAGGATGATCAAGCGTATCTGAAACAGCTCGATTCTATGCGCTACCCCTTGTCGAAGCGTTATTCACGAAAGTGAATCAACCATGAGTCATGGTATCCCTCTCGCGGCGTAATACGGCGATATTAGCGTTTCCGCGCTTCCCTAATGCAATTTCTGCAAATACACGCGATCGAATAGAAGATGCTTCGCATCTCTAACTTAACGTTACGTTATTACGTTTGAGCTGATAAGTGTCATTAATTTCGTAAATGACGTTGTTATTTTTTCCTACACTAAAGAATATAAATACTACATTAAAGTATTACTTTAAATCAAAATTAATTATCTAGAATTTATTTGTACATCTACAGAGAGATGTCTAACTGCTTGTCGTAATGTCGATATAATGAAGCTACAAGATGCTTGCTCGAATAGCTTCCTGCATTGTTTATTGTGTTGAATTATTTATCAGCTCACGTTGCGTTAATTTTGCTCCTAATTGCATAGTACACAATACGCTCGCGTTCAACATTGTTACTATCCCATCCTTACCGTTTGGTAGGAGAATCGATATGACGTTTAAGGCAACTGGTAAACCGTGCTCGTTTCCCTAGAACCGTATTATTACTCTCGGCTTACGTATGGTTGATTCATTCTCCGTTGGATTCAAAGCCCTCCACGTAATTGGCTGCTGCCGCGCCGCGCCGTTCGACACCTCCGAAAATGTAGGCGGATAACGTCGCGACCGACTGATCAATGAATTTTCGTCTGACTAATGCCGTACAAGCCAGCCGCGTGTCAGCCGCAAGCAAACTGTAATTTGATTCCGTATCGTGGATCCTGGAATCCCGTGGGATACACAGCCAGGCCGTTAACAACGTGACGCCCGCCGACGCGCGGACGCGCTCTCGGCGAAAAGGCAGAGTTTTGAATACGGAATTTCAGCTATTGACGCGAATTTCGCAAATGGATAGACGCGCCGATTGTGTTACGTATCGATTTAATTTATCATCCATGCATTTCACGAACGCATACGCGAAAAGTTGTCTCGCTAGCTTGAATCAATTATAATGTTCGAAAGAAATATGCGCAAAAGCAAATTCAATTCAACGTGTAGAATGGTTTGTAATGACGGTATAATATTTCAACTATAAAATGCTATATTAAACGAAAAACCTCATAGCTAGATCTTAGTGTTGATATTTATTATGATATTTATTGATTTTATATACCTATAATAGCTATACCTATAAGTGGCGGGGTGGTGCTTGGGGAATGCGGTATTTCAAAAGAATAAAAAAAAATATGAGTCGTATTAATTCGGTTTTCAATACTACGGTTTACTGCTCTCGTTACAATGCTTTGGCGATGTTTACTAGCCGGTGTCCTTACGACGATTGTCTTCGCGGCGTATGTCGCTTTCTTTCCCGCGATATACATCCTAAGCGCGATCTTCCTAATAACTCGTCAACTATAATATAATATATCGGGTAGCCTAACCGACATGTCATTTAAAGAGCGGCTGAATTACAACGCTTACACACCTATAAGGCTTTTCGTTTAATGTTGTATTTTCACATACGAATCGATGTTCTCTATTTAATTTGATTTATAAAATGTTACTTATATTTTTCTGATAATGTACTATTGTGGGAAAAATTTTCTTACATAATTAACACTTAATATACAGCTTTCTTCCGAAACTTTATTAGACACCGTTTGTATTGTCATTAATGTTCGTCACGTTTACAAGTATAAAAAAATTATTAAGCGACTGTTACAACATATACATCAACATTTAAAGAAAACATTTGTATAGTTTATTTTTCCAAAAATTATACATAAATGTTATAATTAATTACAGCTGACTAAATCAGAAAAATGCACATTTTCATGTAGGGCCGAAACTCTGAAAAAAGTAACTTACGCAAAAAGTACTTTCACTGCCTATAAAGTTGACATTTTTAATTACAAAAAATGGTTCATGTATTGGCTGATCAAAAATTGTGTTTTTCAATAACTAGAAAATGACGTTTTATAAAATATATAAATGTGTAGAGATTGAAAATATATTGCATTTTAAACAATTCACAATTCAAACAATGCATTTTATTATCGCGTTAACAAAAACTTACAATTAAAAAAAAAAACATTTTTGGAAAAATAAAAATATAAAAATGATTGATATTCAATTTAAAAAATTAAAATTAAAATGATTTCTAATAGTTTGTGAAATCCTTCAAATAAAACATTTTTTTAATATTTCAAAAAAAGGAATACGCAGGACATTAATGTCCAAAGGTGTGTATTATGTGTCGAGAATTTTATTATATTTTTAAGAATTCTTGTAGATTATTTCTTATTTCAGTCCGTTTTACACAATCTATAATTTGCGACAGAATTTGAGACAGAATTCTATTTATAATTTTATATGTTATGTAATATAGAAAACATAGAAAGTAATATGAACAATTAAGACGCATGAAATATGCGCAATGTATAAATACCTATGAATTGTAAATGACACAAACTTAACGTACTGTCATATCCAACTACTGACCATTGTCTCTTAAATGTATTTCTTAATAACCACCACCATGTCATCTTTTTTAATAATTCAAAATCATTATGTCAAAGAAAAAAATAATCGAATAATCTACTTTAAATAAAATTATGATTCGTATAATACAACATTTTTTCTCGTCTATAATAGTATTCATAATTTGATATATAAAATTATAAATAGAATTCTCTCTTAAAGTCTGTCGCAAATTATAGATCGCGTAAAGGGGATCGACTTTATAAATTGTAATGTGTTAAAATAATTAAACACTATATTAATATTGAAAAAGTCTTATTAATTTAATTATCAAAATTTGAATAACAAAAACTGAACTAAACTTGAATCAGATGCACCTAAGTGCAAATTCATCTACAGTAGTACTCTAAGGTTAATAGCGTATTCTACGATTTTATTCATTAATCTTAGGTATTATGTATAACTTTGCAATCACGTTGTGAGATTAAATTGAGCTTTTGCTAGACTTTTCTTGTCCTCTGCATTAAGAGACGCTACTTTGTCCTTACATATTGGTAAAAGTAGAGCGAGTCAAGTGCACAGGACAATGTAAGAACTTCCGGTTTCTCGCAAAAATATTGTTGTCACATGAAAGAGCACCGAATGGTTTTATTTCATCGGACGGCGTTGGAATATCACGCCAGTTTTGTGTAACAAACAAACTGAGCTTTGTGTAACGAACAAACTGAAACTGGACAATTCCGCGAGTTTTCGCTTTTTGACATTTTCTTTCCTCTTCGGAGTTTCCCTGTCCTCGGTCCCCGCCCCAACGGTCTACCTCATCACCTCGTTTGACGAGAAAAAGATTTTTCTTTTATTCAAGAATGAAAGTTCGTATATTTTATTACAAACAAAACGCGGATTATTTAATAAACAAAACTTGTTCGTATCTTTATAAACGTTTGTTATTTATTTCGAAAAACATAAAACAATTATGTATTATATTATAAAATATTATATTAAAACGATTTTTAAAATAATGGTCTTTCATAATATAATGGATATTTATAAAATTTGGTACACAAAGACGGAGCTGATTTTTATCCCTTTCTTAACATAGATATCCATTTCTTAGCATAGATAATTACAATATTGAATATACTTTATTACGTATTATTAAAAATATAAATTAATTCAATCACGCAAATTTTAAATTAATTTTAAATTAGATAGTTAAAAAATAACAGAATTACAAAGCATCTTAAGCATTCTAACATCTTAATTTTCTCCTCCTCTCTTATGTTCGACAAAATTTAATATTGAATTAAGTGTCTAGACAACCCAGCAAAATTGGATGAAGATTTAGAACAACCAATAACTCTGTAGGTCATGCGAGAGTTAAGCACGGATTAAGCTGGGCTGCCGCCACTTTGGCTTGTTAGAGTCTTCACGGTTAAGTGTATCTACTATAGCGAAGAGTATGTGAGAATTGTACAACGCTATCACAAAATAAAGTTCTTTTTTTCTTCTTGAGGTTCTACAAGACGAATTGTATATAATTTAAATATTGGCTCGAAAAGAAAAAAAATTAATTTTTATAATTCATATTCTTTAAAACTAAAATTATATCAAATTGTTTTTAAAAATAAAGAAATAATAATAAAATAGAGATAATAAAAATCTTCTAATATAATTTTTATGGCGCCATACGATGTATCATAGCTAGACTACTTGGTTTCCCAGATATTATTCTATTGAAGGTGCACATTCAATTTGATATTTGATACTTGAAAGTGTCGGAATGTCAGAATAACTTGTATAGCGCAAAGAGGGCGGAACGAATTTATCCTTTGACAAACCTTCGTTAGCTTTTCATCGTCACTGCACTGAGATTGGTTTAAAGGATCTCATCTCCGATTTTCCATCCTGTACAGAGATGGTACTCTGAAAGAGAAGATCTGCTCATTAAGATCTTAGTTAAGCAATTTTACTCGCTTCTCTACGAATATTTGTATTTTTTGCCTTTTCTATTTACTAGAATTTCTTTTGTAACAATAATATATATTATACAAACGTACATGTAAATAATGTTCTTCTTTTATTCTGTTTTCATATGTTATCCACATTTTTATTTAAATTTTATTTAATTATATCCTCCTCTCCCAACATTGCGATAATATCAATATATTTATATCTTTAACTGCATGTATAAAATTTTACGTAATTATTTGTAGTACCAGTGAAAAATTCATTGACGAATAAGTTGTTTACTATATAATTGAAAGTTTATATTGGAATATTTATAAAGTTATACGTACTTAAAACGTTTACCAATAAAAATAGAATTTGTATAAAATTGATATTAACATTATAAGTTCACATTTAAGTTAGGCAAACAATTTAATTCATTATTCATTCTTATCTGCGGATTGTATTGATAATTAATTTAATTAAAGTAACGAGAACATTTCTCAATGAGATACCCTACAGGAAATCGTGCATACAATAGGAGAATATCGTCTGGAATATCAGAGGAGATTTACAATAAACGAAACAGAAATAGCTTTGAAAATTAAAATAATGTGATCATGCATGCTGCAATGTTGACGAAGTTATTTTTGCGAAACTTTAGTAACTATGCAAAGATTGCATAAGAAAAGAAGATAGAGTCTGCGTATATAAAACAGTCTCTTGAAAATTTAATAATTTTGAACTCTTTTTAAATGGCTACTAAATTTTTCGCAGATAAGAGAATAATCGATAATAATATATACCTTTTGGAAATGTAGACTTATAATTAACGTGGTCATTCGTATGCTAGTTTTCATTCGCAAATTATCGAATCTATTACGTTCTTCGATGGAAGAATTTTTCGAGAATAATTTTTATAGAACTAATTGGATGTTAAATTGCCAATTTCGTAGCGACTAGTTCTCAATTCTTTGATCGAACACGCGTGAAGAAATTGTAGATAATTTAATACAAACATCATTAACATTTTAAACTTAACAAGCCAGTAATACCAGAATTTCTGTTTCGATTCCTTTAACAAGAAAAGAAAAATAACTAGGTACTGTCTAAAAGTAATGATTAGCAATAGAACTACTTCTTCTTGACAAGTTTAAGTTTACATTGTATCAAGATACAATCTATGAAAATAAAATAGCGCGACACTTCTACTAATTATTATTTCAACAATAATCTGTGCGATTATGAGGTATGAGAACAAAGGCGAAACACAATCAGAACCACAATAGGATTATAAAATATAATCGAATATGAAATGGTTATACTAATGAACCTAATATCGTACATTAAAATAATTGCTCGTGCAGATTAAATGGGTTTCATTAACTCAGTCATTATTAGTAGTAATTAGTATCATTATCGTTTTACGGGTCATAATCTCATCAGAAATTCAAAATCAAAATTTTTGACACATTATTGGCCAATTCTTCGTTGCCGTTGGAAAAAAATGCGGTCTGTTTGCAGGTGAAAAATTAATATTGCAAATATATGCCTGTAAAATATCAGATGCACAAATAAATAATTCACTATTTTTTATGAAGTTTACTATTGTTGAAACGTACCGACATAATTCAACTTGACTGTAATATTTTACTGCACCCGGTGTTGTACAAACCGGACAGCGCCTTCAGATTATTATTTGTTCTATTTCATACAGCACATTTTATCTGACAAAAAATTTATAAAAATCGATAAAGTAAGAAAATGACTTGATAAATTCATCACAAGGAAAAACCAGTCTTTCTATCGAATCCTGGCGAAAATAGGAAGCTTCTTAAAACGTCATACAAGCTTCATACAAGCGTTATATAAGCGTCTTATGCTTCCTTACGTCCAATGTTCCAATATACGCTTCTTGAAAAGTTCGATTACATTTTCATCACTTTTTCCATACGCTTTCTATGTTCCAATCTACGCTTTACGCTTGCTACACGCTATACTTTCGCCAGAGGAATTTGCAACTTGGGCGGAAAGTATTGAAAAATAATGGAGGCTTTCATGATTAAATTATATCGATGTTACGAAAATAAATATTGAATTTCATAAAAGTAATGGATTATTTATTTGTACACACGTAATAATTACATGAATTACTACGTAGAGAAAATTTTGGTGCTATTCGAACGCTAATTTAGACAGAAAAGGAGTTAGATAAATGAAAGTAGAAAATATATTCGCAGCGGAGTGATGTACCAGAGTAATAAGAGATTTACTCGCGAAATTGCTGCGGGATAATATGCAATTTTGTTAAGTAAAATTCTGGGAAAATGAAGATAACTTGTGAAACGTATCTAAATGTCCGTGCGCAGTCAAACTGCGAGGAAACAAGAGGGGCAGCAAGAAGGGACGTCATACAGAGAATATAGACACAGGGAGAGGACACTCATATAAAAGCTGACGGTGGTGGTTACTAACGAATGCTGGTACAGACAGATAGGAGTTTTATTAGCTGAACGCGTTTCTACTTGAGAGATAACAAATGTAGAAAGATGACACGTAAATGAATGCAGTTCTTTGTAATTAAGAGCCTCAGATAGATTGAGAAATAGTTTGTCATTATGGCGATCTCTTAAGAAAAAGAACTGATAAAGTGTTTTAATTAAATGATTAATATCGGTTTATTGAAACATTTACCAGTTTTCTTTCTTAACACTAGAACTACCATGATCTTTTACTTCCTACGACTACCAGCGATCCTTTTGACCTCTAATTCAAAAAATATGCTTGTGCGCTATAAGAATTATTTAAATTATGAAAAATGAATTTCAATGTCTATGTAATACAATACGCACTTCAAGAATAACATATTTTTATATTCATCTAATATAAAAATAATATAAAAATGATTAATTTACTTAATTTATTATTTTGTAATATGTTATAAAATATTTTAATGTGCAAATAGAAATTTTCACAGATGACCTTATCTTGTTAGTAGTTTTGTGTATTTTATTATCACGTAATTTTCATCGTCGTTATCAATGTCTTCCTTCGTATTTGGAATCGTTTCTGACAAAAATTTGCAGTTCGAGTAAAATTGTATTCGATGTACGGTTACGACGTGATATTATCGTATTTGTCTTACTACAGTGTACGAATGTGAAAACGCGATTAAAAATATACGAAAATTTATACATTATTATTGAGATGTGATTGAATCGTGTGCCTGTCTAAGCAATCCGCGGAATTGGCAAAACTAGCATGTTTGTGTTTCGTTTGAACGACTTATAGTTGCACTAATAATCCATGGCGAACTCCTGCGATGGAAGCTCTAACGTTTCATACTCGCTAAGCGCCCGACGCTGATTTCAGCCTGCATAGTTCTTTGCATGCAACAAAATTGAAACAAGTATAGAAATGTGTAGTAGTCAGATAGTGTGAGGGAGAGAGAAAGGTCCACAAATAAGAATGTAAACTCTCTCTTTAGTTTACAGCGTCTTTTAATATTTCATATATACAGGTGTGATTGTATCAGTATGTACCCGCAAGAATTATTATATTTTTTGATACTGGCTTAGGCGGCGCCTAAAAACGCCAGGAGGCAATGTCTAGGGTCGCTAATTCGCTGCCGAATAATTCTCGTACCAGTTCCTCCTTGCGTGGCCGGAACTTCTTACGAAGCCTGCCGGGAATCCTTAGACGGCTTGGACGAGATACCGGCGTGACTGGAACTACGACACTCCGTAGCCTCGATGGTGTTGTCGTGCCCGTCTAAGTGCCGACGGATATGGTCTCCTTGTCGACTGTCGCCTGGATACCCATGATCGAACATCGATGCAAGATGCCGCTTGGGATTCTGCAGTGACTCTGGCAAGATCTCGATGCGTATCAATTTCCATGGGAAATATGACTCTCCTGAATCGAAGTCGTTTACTGGGCAGACGCACCTCGGACGATCCATGTGCGAATAGGGTTTAAGACTTTAAGATCTTTAAGACGATACCGACAACGAATTCTCGTTAGGATAGGGCAGCGGTCACCCAAAAACCGGGTAGAAATATAGAAAAGAATTATTAGAGGCTCGTAGAGCTCACTCCGAAAATTCGAGAGCCCAAGAAAGCACACCTCGAAAATTACTAATGAATCCTTCTGATCGGAGGCCCAAAGAGTGTAGTGGGAATAGACATGCTGTGTGTGAAACTCGGAACGCCCCTTTTGCTTGTCGAGGTATGTACACCCACGGTCATCGATTTTGTCCCTAGGTAAATTTCATAAACTGAGAAGTCACCATCTTTCTACATACTCACAATTTATAATTAACGCAACGACCAATAAGCTCTAGTCTTTACGTTAATCATGAACTGCGAGTATATAGAAAGATGGTGACTTCTCAGTTTGTAAAATTTCCGAGGGATAGAATCGATGACCGTGGGTGTACTGTTCAGGATTAGGCTGCCAACTGCAAAAAATTAAATGTTTGATGATATCAGGTTGCTACAACAGTTTTGCATCTTTGTCACACCCTACTATATGTGCGTGTGTTCTTTTTTTGATATAGGATGCTTACACATATAGTACACGAGTACATAGGTCCGATTTACGTTCAAAGTACTATTGGCATCATTCTATTTTTATTGTTCATAAACAAGACATAAACAAGAATAGAAGGAAGCCAATAGTTTAAACACAAATCAGACCGCAGCTTTAAAACCGATACACTGTCAATGCATGTTTTAGTGTTTTAAACAAATTATGTTCTTTCAGATTTATAATAGAAAATTGCAATAACATAGTAAGACCATGCAAAAAAAAAATTATTTCCAGCTCTGCTAAAAAAAAGTAACGTAAATTATAAATAAATGTAAATAAATTGTAAATAAATCTTGTACATTATGGTTACGCATCGATTTATATAAGAACTGTTGATAATATATTATACATGAAAATATATTAGAGTTTCTTTCATATAAGCAAAAATTGTTTATTATTATCTTTTATTTTCCTTAAAATTAATTTTCTTTCTCATTATCCTTTATGTAGGGTCTCTTTTGCCAACTCCGGTTAATTTAACCGGCCGATTATTGTATTAGAACTAATCAATTACATTTGTCATTTAGAAATATATATTAAGAAGTTTCTTTCATATAAATAAAAGTCATTTATTATTATCCTTTATTATATTTTTTTCTTTATTATTATCCTTCATTTACATACTTAATTATTATCTTATATATCGCATATTTGTTGTTAAGTAAAATTGATCAGAAATAATCAATCACGATTGATATTGAACCGGACACAACCAGGAGATTGTAAAACTAGCTCTTATAAATTGTAATAACATTATGATACTCTCTGTTTACGATAAAAAAATTTATTTAAAGGCCTGTGTCCGCGATGCTAGAAAGCGGTCCAAGTTCTCAGATCGAAAAGTGTGTAGCCAATCAACTTTTAGCTTTTACGGAAAAGCGGCAAGCTGATTGATTACACAGTTCTCGGTCCGATAAGTCAGATCGAGTTCTAGCATCGTGGATATAGATCTTAACATTTTCTTTTTAAAATTATTGACATGTTTCCTACGCTTTTTATGTCAAATCCAATATACATTTTATTATAATTATACGATAAGTGCAACCGTACGAACATTCACGTATACGCTAAAAAGAGATATAATACAAAATGGCGTGCGTGCAACGAAGAGACAATTACTTCAGTTGTAATAACTTTACGGAGTTAAACAAGGTTGTTACCAGAATGTTGAAGGTCAGAAAATAAGAGAGAGGGCAAAGAATTAGAGAGAGGCTGCGCGTTCCGATATACACTGTCAGTACTGAAAATTTATAGTTTATGTTACATATACTGCCACGGGAGTGAAACTAGTATCGTGGTTTCCGGCAACACTAAAAAAGTGGGGCCCATTTGAAAGTGGGAATTAAAATGACCAATCAGAAAATGCCGTGATGTAAGTTGGTAAGAGTATCTGCTCACCATTTTCGTGTGGTAGCATTGCCAGCAGGTCTCCATCTCCAACAATGCAGAGTAATATATATGGTTCCGATCGTTCCAATTTGTAAGCATTTCTTATACTTAAAAACAATCAAGCAATTATTCAAATAATAGTCTATAGAAGATATACAAATTCACTTAATTATATTATAGTAATGGATCTTACTATCAATTTTATTCAAAATTGAAGTTTTTTGTGGTAAGTGGTAACATAACCTTGGTAACATAATCTGGTAAATTTTTATTTGCAATCTTCAAGATCACACAAAATAATTTTTTACATAAAGTTTAAAGAAGAAAAATTACAGTAATGTAAATTTTATTTCAGATTACTCTTATTTTGATACAGAAATTTAATTTATACCTATTTATTGGACACGGAACATATATGCATCTGCACTGTTATACGCGTGAAGTTTTTTTATCAAAAAATTTTGATAAAATATAATATAAACATTTTTTATTATTATATATTTGCGACATGTATTTTATTTTATAATAAATGTTTTGCAAATAGTATTCATATTTTTGTCTTCATTAATTTTACATATGTACATACATTATTACCTATTTCAAATTCCAATATTTAAGCCCACTTGCATCAATGTACATTAATTTTAATCTCGGTTTAATTTACTTTCTATCTTTTTTTTAGTTTTAACAATTAGAAAAGATAAAAGTAACTTAACCAAGATTAAAGTTAAAATCTACATTGGCGCAAAAAAGCAGGCCTAGCCCTGCTGGTCTGTTCGGATCTATTTGACTGAGAAAAGAATTATATTTCCTTTCCCTCTCCTGAATTCTACAGTCCATTTCATTTCCCACTTCACCAGATGGCAGTGTCTTACATTTTGTTGCCCATGTCAAATACAGAGCTTTCATTTCTCATAGTATATATTCTGTGTATACTACAGATTTTCAGTACTGGCAGTGAATTTCGGAACACAGCCAGAGACGCTCGAGTTTTGCGCACACCATGGGTGCGTTCACTTTGGCGCTCACAGCGCTTGTAAGCATTATTTGTTTTATACTTATAAACAAGAAGGATGAAATGATGCTTACAACGCGTGAGCATCTAAAGCGAACGCACCCCATGTCTACTCACCACGTGGCTAAACACCTGCGGTAATGCCTAATATACCACAGTTGGTCTAAACTTTTTCACCAGGAAATGTCGCTTCGCCGCGCGGCCATCTATCGGCGGCGCTCGAACTACGCGTCGGCCTCTTCGCGCTTGCAACTTGTACGCATGTTATAGCGATTTCGGCTGGGGCACACCGATTGCATATTTCAGGTGTGGGTGCAACTTTTGTTTTATATCACTGCGTAGGTATATGCATTACACACATTTGCACCAACTCTACGCAAGTGGCACACCAGTGCAAACCAGCCGAAATCGCTATTAGTGATAGACTTCGGCGCGCCACAAAATGTATGCCAACGAATTATCTTCATATGAAAAACACTAAACTCTAATTATTATTTTGATTTTTTGGTCGTCCATCAAGAAAGAAGAAAATTTATTTCTGACTTCACAAAGTTTTATCATCATACAATATGTTTTTACATTTACAAAATTATATGAAACCATAAAAAATACTCTTTTTAAATATCTTCTTTTAAATATCTAATATAAATAATTATGAAATTATTAATGTTACATATTGACGCATCCGGTCAAATTGATCGCCCTGGTAATTCTAAATAAAACATAAAATTCTTAATCATACGTTAATATAGAACCAACAATATGATATCATATAATATATATTGAGGAGATATTGAGGAAAAATCCTGGAACGAAAGTGCTAACACAAGAACGGCACAAATGACAAATGGCGAAAAACTTTGCGTAGAGAAATGACCGCCGTGATAATTCTAGTGTTAAGGGACGAGAAATACTCGAGGCATATAATCTGAAAATTTAAATTACGTAAAACTAATGTCAATGTCAATGATTCTGATCAACGGTTAATCGACAAAATTTATAAGAGCCACTTTAATTTAATAAGGATAAGCTTCCTATTGGATTTAGTGTAAGCGGATTAAAAACAGTGCGTCATGCTATAATGAAGACAAATTATCAAGTAAGTTTTCCCTCCATAATTCCTATATTCTTGGATCATTAAGCTATCTTAGGAAGTTACGCATTGTCAAGTTTTCCAGATGCTCGGATGCTTGCAGCTTGGGCTTATATTAATATGCGATTAAACTCTTATCGCGTGGCAGATGGTAAATGAGACCGCGACTCTATTGTACCGGAAACTTTTCCTTGTAGTTGAACGTTACGAACGGTTCGCTTCTGCGACTTCCCATTAGACTCGGATGAAATAATATTACTCTTTCAACGGCACTATTTATCAAAATATATATCGTAAATTACTTTATCGAGATAAAGAGCCTCCGCCCGATTCTTTTAAATGTTACAAAAAGCGACAACACAATCACACAAATTAATCAACGCTGATGTTTATAAAAAGATCCTAGCTTTTTACCTTTTACTATCCTATCCATCTATGTGTCAGCGTTTTCGACGATGCAAAATCGATCAGAGATTCATTAGAGGATCTGTTATTAAAATTGAAGTCACGTATAGTCATCTTATAATATTCCGTATAGATATGTATACAAACTCGTATCGTTCGCTACTCAGAATCAGCAACGATTCCCCGATAGCGATAAAAACGAAAGGAGAAAAACGTCCGAAATAAGTTGCTGGAGTTGTCTCCACGCCGCCGTGGATGCATCGCAAACTTACGGAGTGCTCGATAACACGTTCTCCAGATCTTCGATAGCTGCAACTTCGGCTTATGTTAATACGCGATTAAATTCTTATCACTCGGCGGACAGTAAATGAATCCACTCGGCAAATTCCGGGCACGTCCTAGTTTGGTGCTCTCGATTCGCCAACGGCGTAGGTTCTGCGCTGAGTGTCACCGGGGAATGCAGGGGAAGGTGGACTCGTGGGGTAGCACGAGGCAGAGACGGTTTCAGACGTTAAAAATAATTCTAATGATTTCATACATAAAGGACACTTTTAATAATTTGCAATATTCTAATGAGCTCTTACAATTTTTATTCTAATGATCACGTTATTCTCGAGAAACGTTAATACGATTGCGTCCTAAATAGAATTATCGGTTATTAAAATTAATAATTCATTTAATCATCTTAACACTCTGTACACACGATTCCATTATTTTGTCCAACAAATTTCTTTTCTTTGAAAAACTAAAAGAGTATTGTAATTAGTTATAACATTTACATACTTTTATAATTCTTTTTTAATAAACGATCATACAACTACTTTCTAGAAATGTTAAAGTAAATGTAAAAGTTATTGAAAAATTGTTTTATATTTACAAAAATAACGAAAGTTAACTCAAAAGTGTCGTGACCCAACGCGTGTAGAGAAGATGCCAAAAAACAACATGTGTATAACAGAGTGTTAAATACTAGCAATAAAAGTAATAAAAGATGTATTTGAATAAGTAAAAAAAAAAATATTTGAAGTAAAATTTTGCATGATAACTAAACATCGGTGAGGCGTGGTTGATTTTTTTAGCTTCATCTCTCGGGATATACAAACGACTGCAGATCCCGGTCCTGCGCTCGGGGGTTGAGTGGCGCAGGTCATCGCGAACGGCACGAAAAGGGACAAAAAGAAGGGAGAAAAGAGTCGCGCGACACTCTAGGCGCGCATCCACCGCGCTCGCTAAATTCACGGTGCCGAAGCGAGCGGGCATTCGTTACAATTTCAACTTGCATCAATTACCAAGATCTCACCCCGCCTCTCGTCGCCGCGCCCCGTGTAATTTCCCCCGCCTGGAATAACCGGGAGCACGATTAAAAGCCTTCTCGGTCTCTCTAGTTTATACTGAGAATTATTCGCAGCGTTCGGACAGATAGTACGCCAGCCCGAGTGCGCCGGATGTACATTTAAGTGCATACGATCTGCGGCACGATGCGATGGGTGAGAATTTCGCTGCAAAAAGTGCATCCGAAAGTTGAGCGCAAATGCGCGTAATCGCTGATTAACATTCTGCAGCGTGGTTAAAGCGTTAGCTTCATTAGCGAAAGTTATGCATCTAATCTCGAGGAATAAACCAAATTCATCATTCAGTCTTGTGCCACGTACACGTTAAAACATTAGAAGCTACTGAAAATTTATTATAAACGATAAATAAACGAATATTGTGTTAATAATAAGCAAACACGAAATAATAGTTTAATATGAATATAATAATAATAATTGTGATATAAAATTATATATATAAAGTAATTACATGATGGCTAAATTGTTAAAAATATTTTAGTTAAGAGCAAGTACGAGAAAAAATTTTGCACGTTGATTTGAAATAAAAGTTCGATGAATAGAACAGAGCGACTAATATAGTTTTCGTATATGTTACTTGTTATTCAGATACTCTATAATATTGTTCCAGTAGTCACAAGGCGACTATTTTACTATTTGCGACGGTATAATAGCCGAAACTTTCGAAAACCGTCTACGAAATATACGCTCCGTTTTAGAAATTATTAAAACCACGACGTCCGGCTGAAACTTTGCATTACCGTAAAATAAAGCAAGGACCACGTTGAAAATTATTAAAGCGCAGCATGTACTACTCATGGCACTGGAAACGCAAGTAATGGAAATGTGCTGTTAATAGCGCTGCAGAGATGAAAAGGGAAATAACAGACATTTTCCTACTTTGTAGGAGACGCGAAATATAATTTACCATGTTATACATACATGTTCCTATCTGGAGATTAGATGTATGTATAATATTTTCATACATTAACTATACATGTAATATACATCTATTATCGCGTATAGAAGAATAATTTTTAATCGTATTCTCTCTCTCTCTCCCTCTCTCTCTCTCTCCCTCTCTCTCTCTTTCTCTCTGTCCCTTTACGTCAAAACTTTATTTTTTAATTTTAAATACTCATACAATTACTAAGATATTTGATACTAAAACAGTTTTCTCAAATTAAATTTTGAATGTTGATACGGAAGTTCGACATAATAAGATTTTTTCATGTAATTTTCACAATCTTGATTTTAATACTTTCAGTGCTAATTTGCTTGCCTAGGTAAATAAAACTTATAAAACTTTTATTCCCGCTCAGAACTTAAATAAGATCTGTCATTAAAATTTGATATCGTGAGTGTGGCCCAGATCTTCTGCACAAGAGTTTAACCATTGAGTTCTCACGTAGTGAATAATTCCATCGAATTATAATTCAAACAACTTACAACTCCATAGAAATATAAAATTCCATAAGCCATTCTAAAGTATCTTTATACATATGGTTGTATAACATTATATAATTACATATATAAGTTATGCATATTTACGTATAATTATATCTTAAAAAATAATATTTTATTAATTAAAATGTATAAATATAAATATAATTATATAACAATATAAATATATTGTAACAATTGCGTTTTAAAATTTAATTATAATATTTTTGTAATTTAATTTTGCAAAATCAATTGAATACTATAAAATATTTTATGTATATTATCAACAAAATACTTTGTAAAAGACGGAAATGCAACAAAATACGAACATGATTAGAATTAATAACTCTAATAAAAGAGTGACTCAAACTTTTTATTGACTCAAATTTTTTTATATACTTGGCGTCGCGAAGCTACCGCATCGCTTGATAAGAATATAACCTTGTAACAATCTGCAAATCAAAATTTTTTTTTTATATTTTTATACAGCAGACACGTGTAAGCAATATATTTCCGGTATTTTTCCACAAATACATAGTATACCTAGCCTCTAAGGTATAAAAAACCTGCAAAGTTAAAGAATCGACTAGTTGCAATCACATAGAACTACGACCAGCATAATCACTATCCACTATAAGAAAAACGGTAAGTTCTTACATTTATCTAATTTTATGAAGTAAACATTAAACGTCCAAATTAATAATAAACTATTTTTATGAAACCATTTATATTATAAAAATTTTAAACTATTTCTTATATCAATTAGTTTCATCATTTAAAAGATAAATTAAACGTAAAATTATTATAGTTATTTTTCTAGTTTCTATTGTTATTATATTGGGATGTTACGTAAGTTTGTTCGGTCCTTCTTTTAATGTAACATAAGTTGAGGGAAGATGCCACGCTTAAGCTTTTCTTCTAAAATAAGTTTATCATATTATGGAATTAAGCAATGACAAATTAATATAATATTCTTGAAACTTTTATTTATTTATACAAAGTAATTAAAATTTTGACATTCCAGATTTTTGAAAAAAAAAAATTAGTTAAATCCTGCCAAACTGGCATCTTCCCCAACATTTATCGGTAAGAAGCCCTCTCTTACGAAGGAAAATGTTACAACTATTTAAATAATATGATATTATAGAAACTCGCATGTTTTGCTTATCTATAGTAGACAAACAAATTTCAGTTATAAAAACACAACAATAAGTAATAAATACAAATTGAAATAAGAATGCCTTCTACGGTCAAGCTAAATCTTAGTGCTTTTATAAATTTTACTTGTGTGATTTTTATATACCTTTTTTCAAATTCAACAGACTGCGCGCCGAAACTCGCCGGCTGAAAACATGACTGAAAACTGTAACAGTTACTTGGTTTTAAAGCAAATATCGAACTACAGAGCTTAACTATTATGTTATTAAATATTATAAAAAGCGTATTTCGTAACTTACCTTTCTGTATTCTTACAAATTTTTACCGATTCTTATTAGTATTTTCCGTTATCGGAATTCGCCTTTATACTTATAGCGTCCTAACAGTTTAGTGTACACTTACCTATGCACGATCAAATTAGCTAATCTCTAATTTATGGAAAAACTATAATCGAAATGATTTCTTCCCCTGACTTGTCTTACATTAAAAATTTCTAATGTATGTCTCATTGAAGAAAAGGTGGAAAGACCGAACAAACTTATATAACAAGCCAACATTTGTATCATGTTATTATATCATATGCACGTATCGAACTGTGAATATATATAAAAAATAATTATTACAGAAATTTTTAGCAAAATGAAATTCGTTATTTTCGCTATTTTCATTATTATTGCTATGGCTATGGCTGATGCCCAAGCAACAGAAAAACCATGCCGTTATTGGTTGGGATCTGTAAGTATTTCGATTGCATTTATATTACACAAAGGAATAGTCATTTTTACATTACAAATTAGACGAAAAAACAAAAAATTAAATCAGAATTTAAAAATTATAAATTTATATTTTGTTTTCTATAAGATTCATACTTATTATAAATTTATTATATCCAAATATTATTTTAAACCTGCGCCCGTGTAAATGCAATATTAAGTAATTTTAATTTTTAATATCAAATAACATGTCTCAAAATATTATATTTTAAATATTTTAGTGCAAATCAGACGCAGATTGCTGTAAACATTTGAGATGTCATTCACGTTATGACTGGTGCGTGTGGGACGGGAGTGTTTGCTAAATATGCTAAAGGAATATTGAAAGAATGATTACTCGGAACTTCTTTATATCTGATCAAGAATACTATTTAATACCTCTTTCTATTTAAACTTGGCGCTATTTTTCTTTTACATATATATAAAAAAGAACAGAGTATTTCAAATGTAAATGGGCAATTTGGGGATATTTAAATAAAGGCATTTAAGAACAAATCAATATTCTTTGTTTTATTGCTTAACAATTAATTTTACATATATACACACTACACACACACACCCGCGCGCGCGCGAGCGCGCGCCATATACACATGGTGTCCCATAACTCGCGACTAAAATTTTAATAACGTATTCCTTACTTAAAAATAAAACAAAAATGTCGAGACTATAATACTTTTTTAATGAGAAGTATTTACAGTAGTCGAATCAGATAGTCTAAAGTTCGCGTTCAATGACGGTACAATGACAATGGATATTCTTGCGCTTTTGTAAACTTGTTATTACATTGAAGTAATTACGATGATGCTGAAATGCTTCATTAATTAAATCATATTTAAACATAAATAAGAACATTGTATATGCCTTGTGACAATGTCATAATCATATAAAAATATTACAAAATATTAAAAATAATCATAATGAATTGTCAAAGTTACGAGATAGATAATTTCAGAGAACAGATACACGTATTTCATACCACTCGATAATACGTATACGTAATGAAAAATGTTGATAAGGACGCGAAATTCTTTGACAAACAATTCCATTTCCATTGAAATGAAATGATATTTCATATCATTACATCATACTACGAGATTTATTTCCCTAATAGGTATATTCTGCGAATATTACTATATAATAACATCATTACTATATTATTGAATACAATAATCGAGACTCGTGAAATTGTCAAATTAACAACGATAAAAACGGCAAATACGAGTACAGCGCGGTCAACGGTGCGCAAAAAATAATAACAACAAAGTTAATTTGTCACATAAGACTTTAATAATTAAATAACCAGATGTTTCGGCTCATCCTTCGAGCCATCTTCAGTATAAGTTACATGCAGAGAAGTCGCTGATGTTGAGGCGAAGAGCTATCTCGTCAGGCAGATGTTACAAAATTTTTGTCCGAGTTTATAAACCCGAAAATAATGAACATGACTCAAGCTGTGAAAAAGAGTATAGCGAACCATGATTAAGGGGGCAGGATCCTTTGGAGGGTCAAAAAAAGTCTATTTTTATGAATTTTTTTTACAAAAACTATATGAGCGATTGATTTGAAATTTAGCACACGTATTTATCTATATTTTATTGTTAATCAGGAATTTTTACAAGTAAAAATAACGAAAA
>QKQZ01012992.1:0-25012 GCA_003595255.1 Solenopsis fugax
AAAATACCTCATTTTCTCTTTGTTACATAATTATACTTTTCAAAAGCAATGACAATGCCAATTATTTTTGGAAGTACGACTCTTTAGCTTTAAAACGCCGTATTTAAAAGTCCTTAAAAGTTTTCTGTTGCGAAGATATGATTTTTTGAAGGACAAGTGAATTTTTGACAAATCTCATTTTTGCTTAATGATTTTTTCTTTATAACTTCACAATAAATTATTTTTTGGCAATTCCGATTGTGCAGTCATATTTCTGAGATTCTGAACTTTTNTTGAAAAATATTGATTTTAATCGAAGTTATAGCTTCTCAAAGTTGAAAAAGTCTCTCAGACCCGCAAATGTGTTTCCGTATTTTACAAAATCGGTGTGTTTAAGGGTTAAATAATGTTAAAATAATATGATGTTAATATATTAAAAATGTTAAAATATACTACTTTACATAAACATCTTTTTCCAGCGTAGATGTGTGTGGTTAAATTTTCATTGCAAACATTGAATCTCTTCTTGAAAGGGAGAAAAAAAACTGAATTATATAAATTTTATTGCATTCTATTTAAAACCCGAATTCTACCAAATCAATTTTTTTTAAGATCCACACAGCGCGCGTTAGAGAAAAAAAATTCACGTGATAAAACCTGAATTCTACCAAATCAATTTTTTTAAGATTCAACGCGTTAGGGAAAAAAATGTCACGTGAAATTCAGGTCGAGAGGGAGAGCTATCGTAAATGATATGATAACGAAATGTGACGCGTACAACGATCGATCCGTGTATTTTTAACTTAATATATCCTTTCGTCGGCGACCAATGCAGCTTAAATGACTTTTTTTTAACCGTAAACGATTGACGTAACGTCGCGCATAGCTCGTTTAACGACTGAGACGAACTGCCTTCGTATAAATGTTTGCGCGTCGCTAATTCATAATATTAGCCACGATGATGGGTCGGCGAGCTGTCGAGTTAACTCGCCAGGCACAGCGTCGCAGAACGCCATCGCCCTCGAATAAACTTGCAGATGCGTAACAAACATCCTCTGCTGCATGCACCGAGTCGAGAGATGTGCCGCGCGCACCAGGTAAATTGCGCGATAATAATCGCTGCAGTAAAAACTACAGTGCAAATACAAGTTAAAAAACGAACTAAAATAGATGTACATCAACATAAATGAAGACGATTGTATCAAGTAACAATTAAGAGGTATACGATAAAAAAGTAGACGTTCTCGCGGTCACATAAGCGCGCTCGATCAAAATATCGAGCACTGCGGCAAATTAGCGGAAGTTTTACGCGAAATTGCGATTTCAATTTCCTGTGTCAGATGCCTGCAGCTACTACCATAAGTTTTGCAGGTCTATTCTGTAACTCCTAACGAGTTTCGTTATCGTTACAACGACGTTGCGCAGCCTCTTTTTTTTTATCATGTATCCTATCTGCGCTAACGACGTCGTAATAATAACTGTGTCATTAATGTTCATTTCCATCAATGCAGATTATCTTTGATCTCGATTTAACTAACTTTTTATCTTTTTCTAGTTCTAAGAATTGGAAAAAGATAAAGAGCGAGTTAAACTGAGATTGAAGTTAATCTACATTAGTAGAAATGAATGAGAGTTACGGAGAATAGGCCTGCTGCAGCTGCGTTCTGTAACTCGATAAGAGTTCAGTACAGTTATATTTATCGTTGTACTGACCGTATTGTCTTTCAGAAAATAAAGGACACATCTGAAAATTTTAAGATTTTTTTCTTACATTAAGAATAAAAATTATTAACTTGACTAAGTTTTTCAACTCGATTAAATTTGTTCAGTTCAAATATTTAATTATTTGATTTAAATACATAAAATACTTGAACTTTAGTTTAAGCATTTACGTATTTAATTTAACTACATATATAATTCAATCAAGTTGAAAAATTTGATCAAGTCAACTTTTTTTCTCAATGTACACGTTTCCAATTAAACGACTAAATTTGTCAATTGTTTCTGTAAAATTTTTCTCATCAGTACAACATTAGACATTACACAGAAAAAAATGAGTATCAAATCAACAATTCATTGTTTCATATATAAGCAAGAATATAAAATCTTCTTGGAAGAATTTGATAATCTTAATCAGACATATGCACAATTTGCTTACATGAAGAGAAAAAAGTAAGCAAATTATGTCTGTTTAAGATTATAAATTCTTCCAAGATTTTATATTCTTGCTTATATATGAAACAATGAATTGTTGATTTAATATTAATTTTTTTTCTGTGTAGAATGTTAATTAGAAAAAAATTTCCCATAAAATAAAGAACAACAGGTTAAACTACAAAACTGATTTTTAAGAAAATAAATTAAGACAGCTATCCGAAACAAAGGACTATCCTTTAGGATAAAGGATATATGGTCACCGTAGTTTTACTGTTATTGCACAGAAATTATACACGGTAGTAAAGCGCAAATGATATGAAGTGTAACGATATTCAATTGTTTTATCGATTTTATTAAACCCGCTTTAGATGACCTATAATTTGCGACAGAACGTGTCATATTTTTTAATAACCCAACTATGTCAGAGAAAGAAATAATCGAATGCTCTACACATAATTTTAAATCAAATTATGGTTCGTTTAACAATTTTTTTTTAATTCTATAATTCTGTAATTATATTTATGACTTGATATAAAATAATAAACAGAATTCTGTCGCAAATAACAGATCGTGTAAAGCATGCTTTACAGAATACAGCTGGGCTGCTGTCGCGTTTACAAGCGTGACGATCGCGAGTGATGCGGACTCGTCGTCATGCGTTATGTTCGTCGTGTTTAAATCGCGTCGTCATTTCTTGGAATCCGCCGGCAAACCTCCGTCTCGGCCCGAGTCCAGTCACCGCATGATGACACGAGAGGAGCCGCATAACGCTATCATTATCATCGATCGCGCCGGAGAAACAATGGCATCGCGATCGTCTGTTCGACTGCGGGCGAGCGAGCGAGATCGGGTATTTCCTGATTCGATAAAGGCGCGCGTTATGCAATCCGCCGGATTTCGCGTTTTGCATTATTAAAGGCAAAAAACGTAAAACATCGGGGTCTCAGTGTTGTGAGGCCATTCTACAATAGCGTAAACGTAGTCGTAAGTGGTTGTAAAATCTTGCAAGGCGCAGAGCCTGCACGTCCATTTCTACGAATATAAATTAACTCTAACCGCGGTTTTTCTTATTTTTAGAACTAGAAAAAGATAAAAAGGAAGTTAAACCGAGATTCCAATTAACATTTGTAAAAACATTGGACGTACAACTGCGTCTTACAACCACTTGCGACTACGTTTAAGCTATGTTATTGTAAAAGAACGACCCTTCAGAGTGACCTGTAGAACTACTGTCATTTTTACCAGTGAATTTCCTGGTTTTATTTTATACTTCGTATATTCTCTTTGCAAATATATAAAGCCCGTATTAGATTACTCGGAGATTAAAATTCAATCAATAAGAATGAAACGGATTAAAATTAGAATTGTTTGATTGGACAATTCTAAAATTTTTAAATCAATCTTCAATCTCTAATTTCCAATTCATAATTCTCAATCCTCATTTAAAATTCAATCAATCAGAATGGTTTGAAATTATTTAATTAATCAAACTTTAAAACTTTTAATCTGTAATGCGTAATGTAAGTTTTATAAAATTCAATAGTGATATGGGTTTAAGAATAGTCTAATCAGGATTGTACCGTATATTTCAAAATTATGTTTATATGAATTATGTTTACACGAATTTTTTTTATGTAGACAATACAAGTAATGTAAATTATTATAAATTGGATACATAATACAGAAAAAAGTAATCAAGTTATAGAATTGTCAATACATCTGACTTTAATATTGAGAAAATAAAAATATATATTAAAAATAAAAACGGAATATAATTTTCACTATTTTTGATAAATCATATTTTTTATACTGCAGAGAAAAAATTATTAAATTGACTAAATTTTCAACTTGATTAAATTTCTTTTGTTTAAATATTTATGTATTTAACTCAAAATACATAAAATACTTTAAGCAGTTATATATTTAACTTAAATACATTAATACTTTTAAAGAAATTTAATAAAGTTGAAAAATTTAGTAGTTAAATTTTCCCAGTATGTGATCCAGAGAGTATTGTTTACATAGATAATATGTAGAACATAGTTTACATTGTATATGCGTAACGTAATTATTTATATTTTACACGTAAACGCCCAACACAAATAAATTTTTGCATCGAGAAGAAGAATTGAATGTATCGATGAATTTATACACAAAGATTTCCTCGTTTTTTTCCTGCATGGTTATGGTGACCATACGTCCTTTATTCTAAAGGACAATCCTTTCAGGTAGCCATCCTCTAGATTTATTTTTTTCAAGACTTAATTTAATCCTTTATTTTAATCTGTTGTCTTCTTTGTTTATTTTACGGAAAATTTTTTGTAATTAACTTTTTAATGTCTAATGTCATATAATTAGTAAAATTTACAGAAACAATTGAAAAATTGTTTTGTTTCAATTGGTTTGGAAACATGTAGGGAAAAACCCTATTTTCAGACTTGTCCTTTATTTTCTCGAAGAAAATGTGGTCACCGTATACACGACCTTTGAGACTCGGTTGATATTGTTTATATGACGTCAGAGGCGAGAAATGGCATGCAATAAATTATCTGCCATGTATGTACAGCTTTATTTTTTACTTTTCCCTTAAAAATATAATTTCGTAAACTTAAAGCCTATAAAATACGCGATAAATTGAGACATTTGTTCGATTTATCATGTAGAAATATGAAATAATTCTTGAAATTACTACTATTATTTTTAAAGGAAAACTAAAAAATAAAGGTACACGTAACAAATAATTGCATGTCATTTTTCGCATCCGATGCCATATAAACAAGCACCACTAAAAAGCAATCTTAAATTTGCAAAAAAAAAAGAAAAAAAAAAGACTTCGCTCGATATGGATCCAAGCGGCAATTTTCGAGCTACGCGACCGACGTCGCGCCTTATCGATTGTCATCCTTATCCTCTTACGTAAACGCCTTTATTCTCCCCCAAATTTCATCTCGACTGCAAGCCGTTACCGAGCGGCAGCTCGAAGCGGATCGATCTCGGTGCAACAAAAAGAACTTCACGATGGTGGCGATCTCGAGAGGGCTTCTCGAGGTCGAGCGAACGACGCGGTCGTTACAAACGAAAGATCGAAACCGACAGATCCCGGCGAGCTGAATCCTCGGCGCCACACGGGCACGCGAGAAATAAATCTCGTGCAGTGACGATTCGCGTAGCGTTTCCAGGCAAATCAAGGATTATTGGCGTATCGGATGTCGGATCAACGGTGTCAGATTTCGATCTCCGTTATCGAGCGATCCTAACCTCGATAACCCATAGGGATGACGCGGCGCGATTCAGGCGGGCAGAAGGCCCGCCACCAAACGGAACGCGCCGATCAAAACCGGTAGACGCGAAGCAAAAAAAACCTCTTGCGCTTCCTGCCGTCCGTCCGAGCGAGGGGGCGATACGATTCATCTCAGGCCGAACCGCACGATGTCTCTCGTCTCTCGACTCTCAACTCTAAGTCACAAAACAGCAATAGAATCGTTCGCGAGGCTCGGTTCCCGCGGGCAATTGACCGACCGGCGACGAGAGAAACCATTGGTCGGCCAGTTTCACGGAAGATGGGACGGAGACCGGATCTACGGATCTGCGATCGCATCAAGAGGCTTTAGAAGATCGACGGGGCGACGTGACGCGGCGACTAAAGCGGAATCAGCCGCCGCTCGGCGATTCCCGCGTGACTCACCTGGAGCTGCACGAGCAACGACGAGAAGCGGAGGCGACAGCAACGACGAGAGATCGGAAGGCGATCGGGTGGCGCACCTTGATCCGCGAAACGGCGACACGTACGTGGCGCGAGTTGGAAACGAAGTGGCGCGGTACGGCGCGGCACGAAGCACGGAATCCGTCCGTGAATGCCTCTCCTCTCGGCTCGACCAATCGCTGCGTCGCACGCGAACCCCACCAGCGCGCTCTCTCGCCCCGTTAGCGACATCCAGTTCCGCCGTTCCGCTATTTACGCGGAGAAAAGTTTTCGGTTGCTACCTGGATTTCTTCCGGCATCGCGGCAGAATTTGCAAGAATTTGTCGAGAGCGCGGCACACTTCGTGGTTCGCGAGAACGAGGGACTCTCTGACAAGCGCAGGAGTCGGTAAAATAACTGATATGACTTATTTAAAAAATATAAGATAGATCCCAGAAACTTGCCTAGGTTAGGTTGCAAAGCATCCTTTCCAAGGGAAATTTTCCTCGAAATATATAGTACCATAACGTATTCAGCTGCGACCATAATTGTATTATACATATATGAAGCTGTTCGAAAAGAATCGTCAGTAAAATCTTCAATAGGATCAGGCGAGTAGGGTTATTTTATCGTGTCATTTTACAACACTGGTTTTTATTTTTTTTATTTCATCCTTGAAAGAAAACTGATAAAGTGTTTCTATAAACTGATCATTATATCAGTAACTAATATTTCAGCAGTTCATTGAATAGTAATCATCAGTTACTGATATGATAATTAGTTTATTTAAACACTTATCAATTTTTTTTTAAGAATAAAAACCAAATTCAATCGAAATTAACCAAGAATTTATTTAAAATATCAGTAAAGACTTTAGAATTGAATAATTTCTTTTTTTATTTATAGAAAAAATTATATAAAGTAAATACTAAATAACTATTTTATTTTATTTTAAATACATATTTTTAATAATGTTAGTTTATTTATGAGCCCTATTAACAAGGTGGGGCGTTTACGCGTAAAATATAAATAATTTACATTATGTATACTTAGAAAAAATAATATTGAAAAATTAAAATATTTCGTCTGACACATTCAATTAAACATTGGATTGATTCAACAATTATTTAGTTGCTTTATTTAAATAAAGAGAGGTACAGTTTATTCATGTCAATCATTAAAATTTTTTAATCAAGAATTAACTAAACCAGCTCAATATTTAGTTGAACATAAATATTTTAATTTCTTGACAAATTTTTTTTTAGTGTATATACAACGTGAATTATGTAAATTATGTTTTACGTATCGTGTATGTAAACATTCATGGAACATAGATTTTATTAGAAATAGTGAAAATTTTATTTTATTTTTTACTAAGATTAGATATATTATCTTATAAATATGTTTTTTCTGTATTGTAATATCTAATTTATAATAATTCACATTGTTTTGTCTACATGACAAAAAGATTTATGTTAACGTAAACAATACGTAAATAATGCACGTATACGTAATCTTGAAATTTATGGCAACCCTGGAAAATATAATATCTTTGAATTGGCTTTACAGATTTCCAAATTCATTTACATATAAATTAAAAGGATGTTGGCGACGTTTAGAGGATGACGTTGGCGAATAGTTTTAACCGACCAAATGACGTATGTGTGCGTGCAATATTGATGCAATAATACTGCAACATATCTGTACAAATCACTACATCGATAACACACTTACAGATGTACACAAAGTTTAAAATTTTTCTTTTGTGCTCTAGCTCATTTCTAAAGTCACAGTATTGTTTTTTCATGTAATTTCGACAGAGAAGTATACCTGTTTTATACGTACAAAGTCCAAAACTTTCATGTACAATAAATGTTGTCGACCGCAAAAGTCAATAACAAAACTATAATATTTGCTAATTATTTCTCATGTTTCAAAAGAAATTGTTGATTCTATGTTATTATCTAATTGTATAGAAAAAGATGTATAATTCTGAGTAATCATAAAAAGATTTTCGTCGTGTTTAAACATAAAGCGTTTAATCAGTAAAACTGATCTATCGCCCTTAAAATACGCAAAATAAAAAAAGCAAAGGGTATTTTCATGTTGATGAAAAGTTTTTTTTAATATTAAAAAAATTTTTCTTCATTACTATAAAATCGCCTTTTGCTTTCTTTATTTTTGTGCATATTTTAATTGTGTAAAAGAATTTGAAATCTTATAAAGCCAATTATCTTTTAATAAAAAATTAATTTATCTTTTAATAAAAAAATATCGATAATTTGTTGAAGATGCAAATAATTTTGCTTCTTAATTTTGATTTTAATTTATTCTATCTTCTAGTTCTAATAATTAAAAAAATATAAAGAGTAAATTAACCGAAATCAAAGTTAATCTGTGTTGGAAAATAGGAATGTGAATGAATCGCTTTCCTTTTTTCCGTTTTATTTTCTCGATGAATGAATTAAATAATTTTGATTTTCTCTTGAGTACTTGCTGTTTTTTAATGTGATATCCATGAATATTAATTAAAAAAAGAGAGTCTCAGGTTCAAACTCTGCCTGAGCTAATCTATTTTTAGCAAAATAAATTTTTCACAATATTTCGGGAGGGATCTTTTTGGCATTATTGCTATAATAGATGTTTGCTAGCATTAATGAATTGATTATCAATTTAATATTGTGATATTACTATTCTGATTCAATTTAAGAATTGCGTTTCAAGATCGTAATTAACAGCGCGTTGTTTGAAGAATCAGAGAGTATATATGAAATCGTAAGAAATAGATATTATTGAGCAATATATAAAGTCTTGCTATGACCGTTTGTTGGCCTTCTCTCGATTTTAATTGTGTTACATATCACAGTCTTATCTCAATTATTAAAAACGTTATTTACGCCTTCTATACGTAATACCAGGAACAGCTATCTTTGCTTTCGCCTCGATCTTCGACTCGCAATCAATCCATCCTCTTTTGTTGTGTATAGTTTTCTGAGTATAAATGAAATTGGATCTACGTGATGTGCGACTAGAGGAAAATGGAGAAAAGAAAATCGAGGTAAAGTGCAAAGCAAAAAGAGAACACAAATACTTATTAAAAAAATATAAATAATACGTTCATTTAGAAATTGTATTTGTTACATATAGTGCCTATTTCATAACTTAAAGTCGATGGAATGAATGTAGTCGTTAAGTTTTCAATTTAAAATATTGATTATCAATAAAGTTATTGTTAAATAATGTAAATTACGAGAGATCGTAATACAACTTTCTCTTCTAATATGAAAATGTCTATAAATGTAATATAAAATATTCAGAGAAGTACATTTGATACTAGAGAGAATGTTTATGGAATGTACTGCACCAGGAACTTTTAATTCAATACATTTCTTAAAATGTCGATCGTTCGTTCTTTATCGAGAGAGCGAGAGATAAACTAACCGGCGCTCTTCGGCACGTATCAAGGCCAAGGTGACCTCCGATCAAGTTGGTAGTCAATTATGAATTTATAAGCTCCGCCCTATTGGATGTATCAACTTAACGCCTTGTGGTTTATTGCGTGGCGAACCATGTTGCACCCAGTTTAGTAGATACAATTAAACACATTTATTATGATTTTTTTAAAGAATACTTATATATGTAAAGGAGCTACTTACCTGAAAGAACACTTTCATCTGCGGAAAATTCTATTGTAAACTCATAAGAAATATTTTTAAGGTATAATTAATTAATTAATCTTAAAAATTAGCATATACTTCTGATATATTTACGATTTTTGTGCTGTGCATTTATGATTTATATTATATGGATCTAGCATATAAACTAAAATAATTAGATGCATTTTGTTTCGTATAAATTATAGGCAGGATTAGATGGTAATTGATAACTAGTTATAAAGTTGAAAGTTAAATAATAAAGTTAATAACTTTTAACTTAATTTTTAATGAGTAAATTTTTAATTTCAACTAGTCATTTTTAAAACTTTAATTTATTAACTCTAAATTAAAACTGTATCTATGTAAGAAAAAAATTGTGAAATAAGAAAAACCACTCAGCATATAAAAAAACGATAATTCTAAATAATTGTGACGGATGTTCAAGCATGATAGCAATGCTGCAATTTTGACATTCTAACAAATCAGTTTGAAAATCCAATATAATTATTTTGATGGCAATATAATTATTTTTGATAAAGTTATTTTCAAATCTGTATCCAACTAAATCTTCAAATACTTTAGCAAAACCGTTCTTTTCATGATACTTTTCAAAATTAACTTTTAATTTAAGTTAATTTAATTTTAACGCAACTTTTAATTGAGTTAGTTTTATGTTTATGCAACTTTTGACGTAATTAAATTAATTTTATAAGTCATTAATTCAATTTAGTTTAAAAAAAAATTAACCAGCCTACCCAACCCTGATCATATGATTCGAAGTTTTTTATGACCTTGTCAGTGGTTTCTCGTGAATATCGCAATTTCAAAATTTAATTCGTTTATTGGAACGAAAACTCGTTCCTTTGAAATTTTAATCCGCTCTTTGATCCAACGATAAACTTTCTTCTCTGCTCTCTGCGCTATTTTAATACACGCTACATGCGAAACGCTTTGGTAGTAGCTTCGAATCGGCTCAGGTCCCGCGGTTTCGCGTTCCGTCGTTCCGATATCGTCGAGATAAATGGGTCACACGGTGGTTTCCGAAGAACGGCGGGATTCCGGCGGGGGTGGAAATGCCGTTACGAAATCAGCTGTGCGCCCGCTTGGGTTGCTCTAGGTCGCGCAAGCCAGGATTCCCCGTTTCCACCCCCGCGGAATAGCGGAGGGGAGACTAAAGGTCGCTCCGTGGATAGATCAATACTAAACTACTACCCACATACCTATTTACCTACCCTCCTCCCTATCACGCTAATAAGAATATCCAGAGAGGATTAAAACTCTATTTCTCTCTCGTCAATCTTTCACCATCGGTTCCCTTGATTGTTCCCATGTATGCGATAATCGTTTCATCAACGTGCCACTTGCGGTGAACCCTTACGCGTTTACTACGGGATATCCCCTTCTCCAAAATGGATCTTTCCGCGGGACGAATTTAATTTTCGGATTGCTCTAGGTCGCGATATTAATTAAAGGGTTTTGCAAATAGAGCTTCGGGAAAATGGAATTTCGTCTTCTAATTTAATCCCACGTGGATTTACTGGATTTCGCTTTGATGCGATTTTAATTACGGACATGACTGATCTCAAGATATTCAACATCAAAAAAATAAAGTGGAATGCGTTAAAAAGAATTAAAGAAAAACGAGAATCTCACTTCGATATGCGTATTTAATTGACCGTTTTTTTATCTTAGCTAATTGGCAAGATATTTAATGTGGAAAATTGAAAGGTAATTATTAAATTAAAATAAAAGTGAAGCGAATAAATATGGATTTCAATCTTGATTTTCTACGTTTTAATCGACGAGTTAGCCTTTGCAAATTAAAATTATAATAATATTTGCGGAAAACTGATTGATCTCGTTTATCGCTACATCGCGTTCATTCACCGCATTCTACGTGATTTCCTTGGGGACGCAAAACCTACCTGCGGTAAGCAAAACAAATGTTTGCTCCAAAATTTGCTCCGTGGCGCGATATCGATGTGTCTATTTTAGAGATTCGAAAAACAAGACGATAAATCGCGTTTGAGTGTCAGTTGGATCAGCGGAACAATGTGTTTGCGGGGTATTTCAGTGAGACATCCATCGCGTTTCATATATGCATAGGGTTAATATATTTTTTTAACTTAAGTTAAAGTTAATGACTTAAAGAATTGATTTAGTTACGTTAAAAGTTACACGAACAAAAAGTTTTAACCAATTAAAACTTATACGTTAAGATTAAATTAACTTACATTAATTTTGAAAAGCATTATTTATATTATAATAATTCAGAAATTCGTAAGTTTTTAAAGTTAAATGCTGAAAGCAATTATAATATGGATCATCAAATTTAATATTTTATTGGTAAATTAAGTTTATATGAAGTAACAAAGAAATATATTATTTTTATGTACGAATGTATTTTTCCTTTTATCATTTTTCTTTTACATAGATAAATTTAACTTAGGAAAAAAGATAATAAATTAAAATTTATGTGTTTAAAAAATAACTAATTAAAGTTAAAAATTAAATTATTTAAAATAATTAAGTTAAATTAAGTTATTCATTTTTTAACCTTATTATTTAACTTTCAACTTTTTAATTAGTTTTAATTAGTGACCACCCCTTTATAATGCATAAAGATAATTATAAAAGAATTATTAAAATAAGGTATTGTAAGTATAGATAAAAAGCACTAATATCTAAATGTCTCTGGCTCAAACTGAGAGAGAGAGAGAGAGAGACCACTATTCAATGTTAAGCTCTCGTTACGTAACGTTTGCTAACGTTCGTTTGGACCAAGTATACTCGTTTTCCGCGGAAATAAACCGAGCCGAGCCAAGAACATCGAGCCTGACACCTTGAAAATACCGAGGCAGCCACTCTCGTTCATAAACGGTTTCTCGAAATTAAACTAGACGATTACATTCCACTCGTGCGGAATGACACTATACGTAACGGCGCACGCATTTTTGCGGCCGTTGCTCAATCAAGTGAGAATCATTGCGTCGCGGCCTCTCGGAGAACAGCCTCGACATCCGGTCATCGAGGCTGATCGCCTTCGCAGAGTCCCCCCGCCCAGGAAGTATTGCAATTCGACGCATAAAGTTATCCTTATTAGACTCGCACTCGCGGTTCATTCGTCGTTTAGAGATTGCACAGCCAAGCGTAGCAGCAAATATACCATGGAGAGAATTTTCTCTTAGAATTTATCCTTCAAAATCGTGGAGTTATCGTGGAGCCACATCGTCTTCGACAAGTTTTGCTATTCTCTTAGTAAATTTTAGATCATAATTTTACTATTCTGTAATATAAAACAGTTTGATTAAATTTTACTGAAGTTTGAGCAAAATTCTTCAAAGGCAATGTCCCACTACCATAATTTTTTTAAATTCTAAGAGAAAATTATTTCAAAAGAATATATGTTGTATCGCTCGTTATTTTTGCAATGCAAAATGTGTAAGAAGGGAAGCGTTGGATGTAATATTAAAGAAGAATAAATTGTTAAAAGAAATATCATCTAATTGTTGCTTGTATAATAATTTGGCCCTTCTACATTTTGCATTGAGAAAATTATCTCCTATAGTTATCGAAAATGGATTTTTAAAGCAAAAATATTCAGCCCGTAACTTTTAAGATTTGTTCTCTCAGACAATCTCTAGTAAATCTTATAATTTATGAACTTAGTATGTCTCAAATTCTTCAAATATAATGTAACGCTTCTTTCTTTGAAGATTTAATGGTCCCATTAGTCGCGAATTTAAAAAAAAACGCAAATAATTGCGTGACACGAAATATCTTCAGCACAGGAAATACATCGCGAATTTACTACTTCGCTCTATTATTTTTAGCGGCACGTGACGAACGGAACGAAATGGACAGTGAAGTTGTGACAGTGAAGATATGGCCGTGACCTCGTTATGCGATCGCGCAGTGTTCGTGTAAAGGGGAGGACAATGAGAAGGGGGGTTTATTCGGCAAGATACCGAGCCAAGTACTTCGCCGAAAACGAAGTCTACCTATGTCGACTGACGTTATGTCATAAACGCAGATGACGAGATGGATCCTCAACGTCTTCAGGACAGGAGCCAATGGCCGGTGGGCGTTTCTTCGTGGCGATCCGTCTGCCAACACATATTACCAGCATTTTCTCCTTTCCTCATGCTTATTCCCGTTGTCGAGCTCGTATGTGAGTACGGCGACTTAGCTCACTACAGTAAGCCCGTTTGTCAGTCATTCAATCATTACTTGATTGTTACACTCTGATTTCACCTCCTTGAATTAATCGTGCCTTCGCGCGAGCGAACAGATGAATTTTTGGATCAGAGGAACTTGTTACTATAATAATATCTTTTCAAGATGTATTACACCTATTTTCAAAATAATGAAAAATTACAGATTGTTCTATACTTTATTTGAAAGTAATGTAAAAAATTTGCCGGCAATTTTTTACCTTGATTAAAAACTGTTTTAATAAGAATAGAAATATATTAAGATGATAATGAAAATATATTAAGAAAATAATGGCAAAAATCTGATTGAAAAATCCTTATATCTTTTTATATAAGTACTTTTTATATAACTTTAATTATTCAAGATGATTTCTGTAAAGTTTCATTGCGATTCAGAGGTTAGTTGTTCTGTTAGCAAACCAAATTTATTTACAGAACAATTAAGCTCAGAATCGCAATAAAATTTATTTATAGCATTTATTTATAAAACAATTAAGCTCAAAATTTCAATGAAATTTTGCACAAGTCATCTTGAATACTTAAAGTACTTATACAAGAAAATTGAGATTTTTGTAGTTATTTTTAAAAATTTTAGTATTATAATAAAAAATAATAACAGATAAAGTAAATAAATTATAAAAATAATTTAATAAAAATTATTATTTAATAAAAATAGAATGCTATAAATACAACTTTTATATATTTATTTAAAGTCTAAATATTTGTATAAAAATGAGAGTATTATATTTATCCTTAATTAAACATTTCATTTTTAATTAAAATTAGACGTACTCTTTGGTTCCAAGGAATGACTAACAACGACGAAATCGTGTACCAAGTTAATGAAAGAGAACTACATTTAGCACGGAATTTTTAGTAGACAAGTATCAAGAATAGGCCTGTGTAGAAATACGTTTACGATGCACCGCGATGAGAATTATTTTTTTCTTTCTTTTTCTCTTTTGTGTCAGCCTTCGTGACGGTAATAAATCTTCGTAGTACAGTTGGTCCAAGTAATCACGTGACTTTCGGCCGTCATTCGGATGGATATTTTTTATGGGACTTATTAAGAGTTCAAGGAAACAAGCGGTGAACGCGTGACTCATGCGTTTATTAAACAGAATTTATTCATTTATTCAATTTATTATTCTCGGTCTAAGGAAACTAATATTATTAACATTTTATAATATTATATTTATAAAAGTAAAAATGTTTTAATAATTAAAAAGTATGATATTTGAAATTATTTTTATTATTTATTTAATACACTAATAATACTATAAAAAAGTTAAATAATATAACAATAGCGTGATATATTACGTACTAGTAACATTTCTAACAAAATAATCCACAGACACAAAATAGAGAATGTGATAACTTAGAATATTAAATACAGATTTATCAAGAAGCGTTTTTATCGAAGAAAAGAAGTGCATTCGAACGGCGCAAGGTGGTTCGATCGATCGAAGCTTGATGACGCGTCAGTTTAATGAAACATAATTGTGTGTTATAATTGCAAACATTTGATGAATGAGTTGGCTTCAACCGTGAAATTAATTATGTTATCGTGCCAATCGTACAGCGACTGCATTGCCAAGATCTTCGGCTGAAGTTAATTCGAAACCGTTGCCACTAGACGCTAAACAGCGGGGGGCGACATTACATTCGCGTTGCAAAAGTAGTTGGAATCGAGATGTAGAAGAAGTTAAAACGAGCATCACCCGGTGACGCGCGTATGCGCTAATGTCTTTGGAGATGCTCGCGAAAAGACGTATACGTGCCATCCGCCACCAAGCTCTCTGCGGTGCGATTACGTAAGAACGGCTGTACCACGCGCGCGCGCGTTCGCGAATCGATATCTAGGGTCTTATATTCACGAAACAATTGCCTTTCGGATTGCCTTGCTTACTTTACGAAAGATTAAAGTGTCGAAAATATCTCTCGGGAATATTATTTTATACGTACTTTTCAATATTGATTTGAAACCCTTTTAATTTAACAGTTTCATTCAAATCAAATCCTTTCCCAAAAAATCCAGTGTTTCTAAAATCGAGATAGCGTTGCACTTGTATGGATTTTATGGAATACTTGTGTGTAGGACAAGCTGGTACAATTTCGAACGAGGTACAATTCTGAACGAAATAAGATCTTCGAGGTTCAAGCTTGGTAATGCTGATCTCAGAGTGTGATGCCAACAATCATTTGCTTGTCTCACTGCGTAAAAGTTGTGTGGAAAGAACTTCTTTTTGATCAAGGATACAATTTCGAACATGGTATTGCATGAAATGTTTAGATTCAAATCTGAACACTGTACTACTTCGAATAGTATTTAATGATAAGATTATTTCCCTTTTTTGTTAATTTTCTTCTTATCACGGAAAGACTAAAAAACAATTTACTTGTGGGAAATGCAAATTCATGCTATGTTCAGAATTATGCTTTTAAGAAATTTTCGAATACTTTTCTGAAATAAAATAAATCACATGGCTATGATCGTATATCAATAATAATTTCTTTTTTAATTTTATGTATTAACTAATTTAGATTGCAAATTATCTCATTATACTAGAGTTAAATATTTGATGTACTCCAAAAATAAAAATATTTGTTAAATGTTTGAAGTTGTACTACCTTACTCTACTTGTGTACGTTTATTTAAAGTAAAAATAAACCTCTTGAAATTGTTTTTTCTAAAAACGCAAGATTTTTGAAAGCTTTTGAATGAGATATGGTGTTATTGTTCGTTGAAATTCCACTATAAGTGTATTATTGCGATTAATCGAGTGAATTTGCTCGATTATCCGTATATCGTGCATACGTAAGCTCTTGCTTCCGCTCTTATCGCGTGCGTGACGATCATCTGATTGTCTGACGTTTAGAAAATCAATAGATATGACAAATTATGTGATAAAATGCACGGAGACGGATTAATATCTTACCTTCATTGATATACATAATAACTCAGGTAATCGTTATCGGTCGTCTAATCAATGATTATCCGCGCAATCGTTACCGTTATCAATAATTATGTAAAAAATATTAACATCCAAGATTATTATGTATAGTTTAATTATTTCTTGTAAATATATTCTACATTTTTTTTAGAAAATGTTGAATATCTAAAAAAAAGTTTCATTTTAGATTTATGATAATCGATTTATATAGAGTGAATTTGTGTGCTCGGTACACATGAATAGCTTCAAATATTACCACGCGGAGAGTTTGTGAAATATTTCCTTCTACTTCTTATTTTTCTTGGCTGTACAGCAACGACACTTGTTTACTTCTAGCTTACGCTCGAAAAATATTTCGTTCCTAATCTATACGCTATTCTCACGTTGATGTGAAACACGACTTACTCGCGACGATGTTTCGAGAAAGTATATACTATCTGGCAACGGTATTTTATCATATTTTGATTCGCATTTAGATAACCGTTGCAAAGCGATAGGACAACATTTATTAAATTGTATGACGAAATCTTGCATAAAGATTATAATTTGTAATCGTGTAGCTATATATTTACAAAAATGGTTGTAGTATTGACCTTCTATAAAATATTGATAACTGTTTGTGCATACAATTTCGAAATAGTATTTCGACAAAATTATAACGATACGGAGAATCATTTTAGTGTTATATTTGCAAAATTAAATTTAGAAAAAAATTGTTTAAAAATTGACAAAAATAGTTTAGCTGTATTATATACATAACATTTAGAAATATAATTAATCCATATACATGTCTGCAAAAATGCATAATTATTTCTAAATTATAATGTAAAAATATTACACATTCAGCATGGTAACATTTGAAATAATTAAACAGTTTTTGAAACAATTGTAAAATATTTATACCTCAAATTTGGATTTGTTTAATTCTTGACAAATATTTAGAAATTTTATTTCGATAAAATTTCTGCGTTATGACGTATTATCTTATTGCAAACTTTTCGTCAATTGGTGCTGCCACTATTGTGCAATATTCGCAATATTGTATTTATCGGGGATTTTATGATTAATTCACCGTGTTGTTGATTCATCAGATTTTAAGTCAACTTTAATAACGTTTGCGAGCGCTAATCGGCAATCAGCTTCCCGGCCAGCGCGTTGACTTTCCACAAAATACTCTCCAACGAATCCCCGAAAAGCTACGTGAAAACGATCTATTTTCGAGCTCGACGAATAGCTGTTGTCAGGCTCTGGCTTTCGACTTCTGTTCTTTTCAAGGGCTTCTGAAAAGAACAGGGAGTAATTTTCAACGAACGGCTGCTTGTGGTTTAACGATTCATTTAATTATGAAAGATTAAACGAAATTTTAGCGAAAACCACGCGGAGAATATTAATTTAGCGGCAATATTTTCTTCCTTCCTTAGCGTTTGTTGAAACGGGATTCTGTATATCGCAGAGACTTTCCGTCTTCGCGAAAATTCGCTGATTTTATTTTCTTTAGAAATGCGTAGGGAATCGATCGAGAGATTTTATTTCGTGCTATAAGTATCCACGATCGCGCAGATTGTTATTCCTGCTGCGTTATGCGTTCTATTCGTTAGCCCTATCCTATTTCTCACTTCGGCTAATTCCATCACGGCGGGCCCGGTGGACTGACCTCGCGAACGAGAGATGTCTTCCCGACGTCTTTCTATGCGATATTTTCAGACGTTTCGGCGTCTAGCGATTCCGAGCAACATTTGACAATGTCGCGATTTTACTTTTGCATGCTTTGCTTAGAATTGCAATGAGTTTGAGAGATTTTTATACGCAAAAGGCCGCACAAAATGAGAAAGATCGTAATTAGCGTGCATATCATGAATAACAAAAGATGCATTATTAAACACTTACTAAGAAAATAATATTTAATAATGTTGTGACATGAATTAAAATTAACGTAATTTGATTCAATTAAACATCGAATCACGGACTGTCTAATATAGATTAATTCAACTAAATTTTATTTATTCTAAATTTACGTTTTTTAACATCAATACGAGCGTTTCTATTATCTATTACTGTTTATTTATTCAACTATATTTGTTTTTGCCTTTACTTTTAATCTTCTTATTTCATTAATACTATTATTGAATTAACAAAATATTTTTATTAGACTGATACTGTTGATTCAACAGTATTTTTTTCTCTGTGTATAAAGTAACAAAAAAACTATAACAAACACATTTATATATGTATATATTTATTATATTTTATTTATATTAAATATTTCTATATAAATAACAAATATTTCTCAATACAATTTTAAATATGTTTAATTTATATTGTAGTAATAATTATTGTATATTATTCCAAAATCTATAAAAAATTTCTATACAATTTTTATTACACATTTTTTGAAAATAAATTTTCAAAATATTTATTAATATTTACGATAAATGTTTTGTGCTATCTGATCAAAATCGTTCTCGGTTAAATATATGCTAGGAACGTAATTTAAAAACAAAAAAACAAAAATCAATTACAAAGAATAATACTTTAATATTTTTCATAAGCACGATTTAAACATTCGTAATGAAACTGAAGAAATTCTTAAAGCTTATTTAATTTCAAATTTAAATCTTTTAATAATAGTAATGATACTTGTCAATGTTGTCATTAGATGTCGCCACTTACCGCTTTCAAAGCATCCAACTGAAGTCAGTCGATAAATACGGAAGTTTCTCGTCAATTGGAACTTTATTTCTTGCTCTAAATTCTAACAGAATTTAGATTAATGCAACGATCATATTTATAAATATTCGATATGCTATCCCAGTCAAAAATTTAAAAATTTATTTTATAATTTAATTTAAAATATTTCTTTATTATAAAAATTACAATTAAATCATATAAATAGGTACGTATACAACACAATATACATATTTCTCAGATTAATATAGATTAATATAGTTTTAGCTTTCACAAACCAATTTTTACTTAAATCATTCTAACGTCAAATGTAAGATTAATTAAAGGCAATCCTCGTTCTCCAATACATTATTATCTAAGCGTACTCTGGGTGTAATTAATTCGTAACTTAATAGCCGCTCGATAACACCCCCCTAAATATGTCATACACCCGCGATCGTACATTCAGTCGGGCCAACTTGTGAACCCACATAATTCGTGAGAACGCGATTTCACAGCGAATCGCCTTCTCATGACGTGTCGTCGAGGGCAAAAACGCTCTGGTCGACGTCGTCCCGCATACAAGATCGCCTACGTAATACAATATAACATGACTGCGGGTGGGAATAGTTCATGGGGTATACATCTTCGGATCTGATTGCTAGTCGTATTCACACAGAAATGCGGAAAAATGCGCCCATATGCAGGTCGCGACGGTCGCTTCTAATCTACCTACAGATCAGAATCCAATCTAACTTAATCGAAAATTTTTTTAAACGCACTTCTATTGCCACGGAATTGTGTGGAATTTTTAAATATAGATCTATAAATATTTATGAGAAATGGATATAAATGTAAGTCTCAATGAAAGTTGTCCTTAATCTCCTTTCTAATCATCAAAATGCACTTAAAATTTCAATAATAATGAAATTATGAATTTTGATGATTAGAGAAGAGAGAAGGGAAAAAAGATGAGATTTTACCTTTTCTTTTCTTTCATTTTTTCAATTTAATTTTCATTTAGTTTTATTTATTACATGCATATGTGTCTGTATATGATTTAATAACTATTATCCAAGCAGAGTCCGCTAAATCCACAAGAATTCTACAGAAAAATTCTACACAAATTTAAGAAATGCTACAAAAATGTACAAAAAAATGCTTTAAAACACTTTTGTTAATTTTAATAATTAAGTACACATATTTATGAAAAAATAAATATTTTTACAAAAAAATTAATATTTCTAAATAAATAATAAGTTCTACAAATTTTTAGTAGAACTTTAGTAGAACTTATTCATAGCAATTTTTTTCGTCAAGGTAAACTACTTAGAAATGTACAAACTGTTATACTTCTTTGTAGTTTGACGTAGTTTCACCGAAAAATTCGTATAAATCGCAGAAATGACTCACTACAAAAATACAAAAATTTACAAAATTTAAAATAGTGTTCCAATTCTAGCATTTTACGTAGATTTTTACAGCGTTTCTTAAATTTGTGTAAAATTTTGTAGAACTTTTTCCATCAGAGAAGCTTTTAAATGAAATATACATTAATTGTATTACTTTATTTATTTAAATGTTATTAATAATTCATTTCATTATTGCATTTAAATATTGTACATAAAATCATTTGAATAGTTAGGAGTCTGATGAATTTTCTGCGTGTCCGTTTGCATTATAAATACATTACGAATAATGAACTAAATATATTAATATTGTATAATGTGCACTATGTAATATGTAAAATAAAATATTATCACAATTTGTTCAAATTCGATAAGGTAATACATAAGTGCCACAGGTGTCTATGTAAACTATGTTTTCTTCTATGTTTTAATATTTCCCATCGCACTTATATGTTCATTTTTGGGAGCGAAGGGCGAAGGGGTAATTTATTTCGGAGGGAGTATTCGAGATTATTACATGGCTATACCTTTGAAAAGGCAGCGCCCACACGTCGACGAAAGTATTCCGTCGATAAATTGCTCTCGGGAGTCCTCCAGGACCCCGTATGGCGTAACCATATGCTTTTGAAGTGCGTTTATGCTGGCTGAGAGATGGCTCTTCCCGCCACGCGACCCGCACCCATTCTCCGGATACTTCATTCTCGTTTTATCGTGACCGCGAGAAAATTATCCTATAGCCATAGACCTTTCATTTACGTTACATTAACTCATAGAAATGGAAGAAGATATACTCAATCAGAACAGGTACATAGATTCCACATTGTATTCATATGTTTTATACGTGGACAATGTAGACAGAAATTTATCTACATGTTATCCACATGAATGTAACAATGTAATTTCATTTCTAAATCGATATAAATTTTCCTCAAACTTTCAACATGAATTCTACCTGGACACTTCCATGTAGATTTTAATACATATGATCCACTGATGGATTTAACGGAGATAAAAATAAGAGATAGTAATAGAATTCATGATAAATTTATTATCTTGATTTTAATCCACAATACTCATGTCGACGTGGCAGAACTGTATTTCTCATAAATAAAATAGAAGTTAAAGGCGTACATTATGAGATTTTTCATGTTCTAATAAATGGCTTCCTCGGAGGTGAGCTCCTAAAATTGGACTCCAAGGTATTTTGTATTGTGTTTTAAACAAATATGTTCAAAATAAGTACAATGTATTTTTACAATACAAAATATTTCAGGAATATTTTAATGATAGCTGAAATAAAATTGCATAAAAATTAAAGTTTACGAGAATTTTATTCGTGAAAACCCTCCGTAGATATTATGAGGAAAATTGAAATATTGATTAAGTTTTGAAATATTAAATAAAGTTTCATGTGGAAATTCGCAGTGTCAGTTAAATGATGAACGACGAAGGTATCATTTTACGAATAATATTCGGTGCGCAAATACCAACGGGGATACGAACGCGACGGATGCAAGCGAGCGCGAATGCCGAGAGTTAATCAGGATGCGACGTCATCGTTCAAAGCGTCGTATTTTTTCTCACTTCGAAGAGCGATTTCTGCGTAAGCTCGAAACCGCGCGATACGTGCTTGAAAATTAATTTCGTGATTTGTGTCGCGTCTCTTAGTTCGAAATATTCCAGTTTTTATTCCAATTTCCTAAAAAAAAGTTGCGATTCTCTATATTTCTGCTTTTCCTTTATTTCTCAGAACTATATTATGATACTTGCATATTTCACAGATCAATTATTGCCATTGGTTGTACTATTTAATAATACATTTTATACAAGGTTAGGTAGTAATTAGTTAAAAAGTGAAAAGTTAAATAATAAAATTCAAAAATCACTAACCCTTAACTTAGTTAATTTTATACGAGTTATTTTCAACGAGTTATTTTTAAAACACGTAAACTTTAATTTAATAACTTTTTTTAAGTTATAAAAATTTATTCATATAAATGAAAGAAATTATAAGAAAAGAAATACGTTTCCACATAAAAAACAATATTTCTTTGTTATTTCATATAAACTTAATTTATAAATAAAATATTAAATTTATTTGATGATATTATAATTGTTTCGAGTAATCTACTATTAACTTTAGAAAATTACAATATTCTAATTTAATATAAATATGCTTTTCAAAATTAACTTTTAACTTAATTTAATCTTAATGTAACTAAGTTAGTTTTTATTCACGTAACTTTTAACGTAATTAAATTAATTTTATAAGTTTAACTTCAACTTAACTTATATTAGTTAAAAAGATATTAATTTACTCAACCTGATTTTATATTATTTTACTCTACATTAATATAAAATAATTTATAAATAAATACCGAAATTTATGAAAGAATTAAAATTGAAATTAAATGTTCTAAAATCGATTATTGCTATTTTGTTGAATTGTTTTATCGACATTGAAGTTATATTATGTCTAGCCCGTATGTTCAAAATCTTAGAATAAGACACCAAAACAAGTTTCACATTTTAGGTCGAGTGTTAGAGAGATATATATTGAGAATTTTATTCTTCTTTTAGACATGAATGGCTTCAAACTCGCACCTTTTATTGTATACGATACAAAGAATTCAGCTACCAGTATAAGATCGACGATTTGTGACGGATATAGAGAAACATGTCTTAATGCCCAATTTATTTTTCTGTCATTGCGAGCACATAAACTCAGCTTACAGATTCCAATATCTTACCTACGATTATTTGTGTTTTTTTGATTAATTTTCTATCTTTAAATACCTAAATTACATTATAATAAAAATTTTTCTTACCCTTCTCTTCACGTAAAATATTTTATAAATAATTTGATCAATAATTCATAAATTTTGTATCATCCCCATAAGCGCACAATATTATTTAATATTAAATAATATACCTGAAGTATTATTTAATATTAATAAAAAGTGGTTATATGTCCACTCCTGATAATATTATATGAATATTATTATATATTAGATGTAAATAATATTATTTATTTCAATATTTGAAATATTTTTTATCGAAAATATTATGACTTTTAAATGTAATAATTATAAAGTTTATGAATATTTTACGCATATACAAATTCACATTAATTTTTGAACAAAAATGATATTCGTAGAACATTTTCATAATATTCCATAGATGTTGAAATAATATATCACGAATATTATATAAAACGGACATATAACATTAATACAATATTTATACATATAATATTAAAAAATATTATATTCTTGGGATAAAATTCTAGGTATATAACGTTTATAGGTATGAAACTTGCTGAGAGAGTTTAGCAAAAAAAGATTTTACTTTGCTGTACCGGCTGACAGTTAAAAGTATGATATCGGTAATGGCCGACAGGAAGAGCTTGAGAACGTAACATCTCGTTGATGATATTTGCGGCACAGAGAAAAAGAGAAAGAGAGCGAAAGAGAGAAAGAGAGAAACATGGCGGAGGTTCCTCGTCGCCTTCGCGTAATTACGTCCAATTGAAGCAATTTAGACCAATTGAGCGTTAACAGGCTCAATTGGCGGACCCCGACGCTGCGGGCAGTACCGCACGTTCGTCGTTAAACGCTACGACATACCTACGACGTAAAAAAAAATGTGGATGACGTGCGGAAAAAAAAAAGAAGTCCACCGTTCAGAGGTCGAGCATCTGTGTCTCTCTCCCCCCCTTTCTGTCTTTGTCGCGCGCGCTGACGAAGTTCCTCTCGCGATGAAGATTAAAGATTCGACCTCGTGTCTCTTGTTTGCAAAATCTTACGTGATCCAAAAGGAATCTCCACATGCACTTATAATTAGTATTATAATATCAATTAAAGGATCTTTCATTACAATTCTATTAATATTTTTCATTCATTTTTATAACATCTTATTTAAATCGGAAAAAACTTCACTTTTCTTGTAAATTAAATTTCTTGTAAATTGTGGTAACATCGAACAAAAGCTAACTTCGATAATCTAATTATTATAATTATTTCACAAAACAAACGACAGCATGTCCTTTATAAATTCACCAGACATTCTATAAATACTTAGCTCATGTATGTGAAATTTGTTATTATGTAATACACATTATGTGACATGTAAAAAGTAGGAATAATAAATTAAATATTATTCCTTACATATTATTATCCTTAACATAATTATAAAAATTATATATAGGGGAGACCAGGGCTATTCGTTGCAGTTTTTTTTTTTTCTTTTGCGTTTCCTGAGTCCTGTATTCATTTAAAAAAAAAAAGTTGGACGGTTT
>QKQZ01012996.1:0-20210 GCA_003595255.1 Solenopsis fugax
ATATATATAATAAATAAAATTGCTTCTAGCTTCACCGAAGACTTTTGAAAGACGACGCGTTTGGTGTAGCCGAAGCATTGAACGAAACCGCTTTTGGCGAAGGGTTAGTAGTGAGAGGAAAGCACTATCTTTATGGAAGTTATATATTTAGCGATGAATACGAATTGAGGGAGAAAAACTTAGAGCTTCAGTTGGCCCATCATCCGTGGATCTTAGGTGCTCCCGGTAACTGGAGCAGTGATATTGAAAAAGTATGTGCCTTATTTAGAAATTTCGTACGATATTTTCCTCTATTTGGATATATAAAAGATATAACCAATGTGATTCACAATTAGTGTGTGAAAACTTTATTTTAAAAATTATGTAGAATTTTTACTTAAAATAATTATCAAAATTTGTTATAGCGGTTATAAATTAATTTGTAAGTAAATGTGATTTCGACATGAACTGTTTAATTAATTAATACTTATATTGCAGGTTTCTGGTATTAAGAACTACGTATTAAGACCGAATGTACACCTTCTTACCTTAGAACCATGGAAAGATGACACAATTCTATTGAGATTGGAACATCTCTTTGAAGTCAATGAGACACTGAAACTGTCTCAACCAGTGGAAGTTAACCTTAAGGTGATTTTTTATTCTTATAAATAAATTTCTAATTATATTTTTTGCAATTATTACCAACATAAATTTAATGATGACAGTTAATTAGAATCTGTCAATGTAATGAAAGAAAGACTTACAATTCTTTTATTTTATTTTAATAGAATCTGTTCACGACGTTCTCGATTGAATCGATCAAAGAGACCACATTAGGTGCTAATCAGCTATTAAGCGAAAATAAACCTATGAAATGGCAACCAGAGACAAATGAGGTTATTGAAAATGAAGACGAAAACGAAAATGAAAAACAAACCATAGAGATTAATGACGATCAAATCTTGATTCTCCTGAAGCCGATGGAAATACGAACGTTTATTCTTAAAGTAAAGCGAAAACCTCTTTAATTTTTTATAGCGACATTTATTTTTAACAAAAATAACTTTTTTTTAAATAAAATTACTTCATTGTTTTTCCAAATCTTACTATACATATATGTAATTACTATTATACAATATAATTACATAATATAGAGCTATAATATAAAATTGTGGTTATTTTTGTATTCTTCTTATCATAAGAAGATTGAACTGAAGTTGTTGAAATATATACTAAACTGAATAAAAAACATTAAATGTGACGTTTAATCAATTTAATGGAATTCGTAGCCCTCAAAATGATTCAATTTTTACAAAAAAAACAGTTACAAAGAAGGTATTACTTCAAAATTGCAGATACTACTAGTAGTGCAAATAATGTTACCGCGAGCACTACAAGATCGATTTCAAAATCATCTTATTGTCAATCCGAAAGTATTCCAAGTTTGCAAGTAATGAAAGCTTTACAGATATTAAAGAACACGTTTTGCATTCGTAACGCTTATCTCACTACTTTCTTGACAACACGAGAACGTCATTCGATAAAGTTGCAAACGAGGAATGCGTGATTTGCAATATAGAAAAATGTACATTATTATTGCTAGATCAATATCACAGATAGCCTATTAATAATTTTAACGGTAAAACTTGCGCAAGTCCAAGAGTCGATTTTAGAAATGCTTCTGCTCGACCTTTGTTGAAATCCTGGAGATCGTAGGATATATTTAATAAAAAAAATCAATGGAATTAAATTTTGCATAAAATCAATGTCTATATATTGATTTTATAATATAATAAAAAAAAGTTTTGATATATAAAAAAAACATACTTAATAATTTTCTTAGAAATATAAATTATATGCGAATAAGGATATACATAATTAAATCAATAAATAGATTCGTTCATTCTTTCGTTTATTAGCTTAGAAACCAAGAAAGATAGAAAAGCAAAATCTTTATATAATTAAAATTTAATAAATAATAAATTTGACCACTTGTGAATACATGACTTTTTTTATTACATTATGTAAATGAAATCGCACAAAATATATTCGATTATTTCTTACATGTGTAAATCCGCTACAATTTACTACGTGAAATTCATAAAACAAATGCTGTCATAACTTATTAATTAGAGAAATATATGAAAAAAAATATGAAAAATGTAATGATATGAGATGTATTATACATTATATAAATAATGTGTATGTCTGTATACAACTTAACAATCAATAATAATATGACGCACATTTACGTGCGCTATGATTCATTTACTTTAAAACAGCGCGAGTTGTAATAATCTTCATTGTTTACAACTGACACGCGCAACAAATATTATTGCTAAATACTTGCTTCACACAGATTTTAACTTAATTCATAGTAACGTTATTATTGATAGCACGATAAACGTTCGCGTTGAAAATTCAACTTGAACAATAATCGTCTTTTTCAAATGTAGGAACAACACATTTAGTATCTCTTATTTTCCTACGGTGCAAACGTACAATTTCTAACGTACGATTGTACGAATAACACTTCTCACAATCTACAAACGTAATGCATTTCTTCTCCGCTTATTCACGAGCGTAATGTCTTTCACTGGATGCAAAGAATTCTATCTTGACATCACCACCTCTCGCTCTCTTTCTCACGGACACACATCTCATAAATGAAAATTAGAAGATGAGTTGCTTTTATCGCTACAGCTACACATTTGTACACATTTGAGCGCTCGTAAACGACGGGAAGAATATATAAAGATTTCTTGTTATACGCGATCAATGAGGCTCAAATAATTATTGCGTAAAGAGCGATCTCGCGTATTCAATGTATTTTGTATTTATTTAAAATGCCTTTGAAATGGTACATGATCTATCGTCTCAAAGAACTGAGACCATATTAACAGCGATTGAACTGTATTGTGCGTAAATTACTGCCAATATTTATCACAGTTACGAAATCGCTTCGCAAAACAGTTTATTACGTATAACAAGAATCATATATATTGATTTAATGTACCTAGTGTAACGTATTTATAATATCGAGTAACCTTGACCGTATATTGGCCCGAAGACAGTGCCAAGGTTCCTCAACCTAGTATTAGATATATCGACAGTTTCGTCGAGTGTTTAATGAGAGCAACATACGTGTACTTTGGCACGAAATAAAAAATGCACTACAGAGTATTCTTACATTTCGATACATTACATTGTTTGAATACCACGTTTATAGCCTTTCCGCGGGTATTTGACGATTACGATCGTGACACTCAAATGCACGAATGCGACAAAAGCGTAATATCAGACATATAAATACTTAAGCATTCGAGACTATACAAACGCTTGAGAGTTACGAAAAATATAAAATCTAAATTTTAACTCTCACAGTCTTATATAGTAACAGTAAAAAAAGATCGTGAAAAATAACTTCGCGTTCTAAAAAAATAAATCGGATTAAGACAAAAGATATGTCGTGATATTCTAGCAACGTGTATCTGTAACTGAATTCTAAATGTATTATGATAATGAATATTCTACACCGAATATTCTGTACATTATTTCCATTCTTCTGTTTCAAGTTTCAATATATTAATAAGCGATTATCATTCTACGCATTAAAAGCTGTACAAACGTTGGTCTGTAATCATGTATAAAATATGACATTCTAATAAAGATTAAACAGTAACTTCAGATGCACTCTCTTCCCGACTAATTGGACTAATTAATTTTTGTACAGACATGGATACATATATTTTTATTTTATTTTATTTCATTTCTTAACTCACTAAAGACGTTCATTTTCCTCAGCTTCGGTATCAACCGCATCTTTCGTCGTCGTTTCATTTATCTGCTTTTCTTCATCGGAAACAGTAGGCACTTTAGTATGTGTCGAATCGTTCCACGGCTGAATTTCCGCAGATCCAAGTAGCCAAAAGAGGACCGTTGCCGATGTAAACACTACCGACGATATCCAGAACATTATACGCCATTCCTCTATACCGTTCTATAATACAAAATGTAATATATTAATAAAGAACAATATGATGCATTAAATAATAAAAAAATATAGGACATAAATAAAATAAAAAATAATATAAAAAAATATATATCTACAGCTATATGTATATTATATAAAATAAACGCATAAAAATGTAAAGAATATATGAAATTATTTGATATATACTTTTTTCGAATAATTCATATTTTCAGAGATTAGAAAATTTATTTATATTTTTAATGTAATTTTAATGTAAAAAAGTAACATACTCTTTCATTGGTTAAAGCGCCGATAATGGGTGGAATGATGAATCCGGGGAAACTGCCAAATGTATTCATAATTCCGTACAAAGAACCGGCATAATTTGGTGCCAGGTCTTGATGGTTCTGTAAGCTGGTCTGGCAGGCGGCCCCATTGAAGGCCAACGCCAATATTAACATTATCATCGCAGTTGTGGCATCGCAACCGACGTATGTCATTACTACCAGACAAACTGCAGGTCCCATGTGAGCTGTTAACAGTCACATTTATGATTATGAGTTAGATAACAAATATCTATGTATAGACATCTTAATAACACAATTCCGAAGTTCCAAATTAACAGTCACATTTACGATAATGGATTAGATAAAAAATGTCGTTGTATAGATTTATGCGACATTTCAATAACACAACAGAATCATAACGACAGAGAAACTATGTATTTCAAATTACTTACAGAACAGCATAAATATCTTCCTTATCCAGCTTAAAGATAAGACATTCTTTCTTCGCACATAATCGCCCGCTGCTGCGAATAACACTCCAGCGCCGAGTCTAGCTATGTAAGGTAATCCAGTTATTGCGCCACCCTACGCATAAAATATTAGGAATGTCTTTAGTAATGATAAGAAAATGATTAGAATATTCTTCGTAAAACAAAATTATGAGACCAATACCGATTTCATGTTGAAACCAAGGACTTCCAATGTGTATTTGGGTCCGTTTGTAGCGATGAAATAAATACCCCACATGTTTGCAAAATGAGCCCACAATAATACTAAGAACGGTAGAGATGTAGCGACCGCTTTTACTGGTAGCTGAACCTGTATAAAAGATAAAAACATTATTTTAAATTATTCCTTATTTTTATTTTTTTTATTTAATATTTTATTTCACAAAGAATGTACTTCACACCTTTTGTTTCGAGACAGTAGTGCCTATTTGCTCCTTTATGTACGTTTTCTCCTTCTCCGTGATACCAGGATGTAACTCCGGTGTATCGTATATTAGATATACCCACAAAGCATAAAAAACTAACATAAGCCCGCTTGTAACGTAAAATGCAGTTTTCCATCCGTAAGCACTGATTACCGCACCACATAAAGAGAATGTTACTACAGTTCCAAATGGACCACCTTGAAAAAAACAAAACACGTGAATACATGTATTTTCAAAAATCATTTTTCTAGTTGAAGAAATGAATAAAAGAATAATACCTTGCATAGTCCACACAAACATGCCTTTCTCACCAGGAGGTACCCACCTGGCAATCATCGCATGAAGAGCAGGATAAACGGCGCCCTATCAATTAATATATTACATTTACTGAAGGCTTATATATTTGATTTAAAATTTTACGTAGTTTAATAATAATGTTATTGAACACAATTACTTCATAATATACCTGAAAGAGACATATAAATGAGGACTTACTCCAAAAAATCCCATTACAAAACGGAGTGCGAAAACAAAGCCGTAATGGACACTAGCAGCCCAAGGCATCAGAAGATTTAATACTGCGGGTATCAACGTGGCAAATCTGTGTCAGAGATAATGGATTAATACAATAAAAACAAATAAACAGCTGATTAACAGTAATTAATTTATTTCGATTATACTTACGCTACTACTTTAGAGCCTCCGTACTTTTCGGCTAAGAGTCCAGCTGGTACACTAGCCGGCAAGACACCGTAAAAGTATCCCGATAGTAATAGCCCTTGAACATGTTGATTCCATTCGAAACGCTCTCCAAACTAAAATATGAAAAAAAATAGATTTGCAGGACATACACTTTCTACAAAATAATTCTGTTACACGAAAAAATATCTTCTGACATTGCTTGCAATGTCAGTATTACATTCTACATATACAATGTAATATTTGCAATATTTTTATTAATAGTTGAATTGTGACGATACATTCAATCCGCAAATTTCGTAAACGCGACTTACGTCTTTGAGTGGGACGGTCTTATTGCTGTTTATATCTGTCATAGTGCACGCTGGCCCGACGTTACCGCCTTTGCTTGTAGCGTTTACCATGGCGACAATAGTTATGGATAAATTGGTACGAATGACGTAGGAAAACATACAAGCCAGGAACATCATCGCCCCCAGGATTCCTCTTCGAGGGATCTTCTCTGTAATACACAAGAATATCTATTCCTAGAGAGCCAGGAAAGTAAGATAAGAGTAATTTACTAAATATATAATTTATATATAAATAATAATTTATTAACAATTTATAATACTCCGTGTGCGATTTAATAAACAATTCTTTACACTAAAAAAATTGTTTTTTACAAGTTTGTAATTGTTATTAAAATTTATCGTGATGGTAATATATTTTACTTATTGTTAGATTAAACTCTCAAGAGTACGACATTTTTAGGTTGCAAATTATCATTGCATTTTTCTAATTATTATTACTAGTGTAATCATTAAATCTTTTCCAATCTATCTATATTAATTTTTTTTATTAATGTACGTATATGTTTCATGTCGAAATAATACGCGAGAATGGATCATAATGTGAAACATCTCTGTCCGCTTCTCTGCAACGTGAAGTCGAGAATGACCTTTGAATCGGCACACAATGCCTAATAGTCTTAAATCAAGAATGAACGATATATCTTTGACATCTTAAACATCTTGTGTTCCATTAAGTACATAATACAATAAAAAAGTGAAGTTTGCAATTGTTCGCCTGTCTTGCTATATATCATACTATTAAAAGACAAAGACACAAATAAAAAAATATTTTCTAGGACTAATATAAAAAGTCTGCCATTTTTAATTAAATTAATATGTTGTATTAATAATTTTATCATCATTATTATCTTTTTATTTATTATTACAATTTAGTAACATGATATAACATAAAGTATCTCACAAACATAACTGATAGTGTACTATCAAATAACAAAATTAATTATCCAAATGCACTTGGGATGCAGCTCATAGACAACCCTGACTATATTTCAAGAGAATCCCGTTCAAGGAAAAGCATTAACGCAGATTGCAAACTTCACAAGGTCACCGCACATAACCACGTGCTTGATCGAGTAATTTTACTTCTCTCTCTCGTTTAACGATAACACGTAGTATTATTGAATTGCTAATAATTCAGAGCATGATGAGCGAGAATCGTATCGATGGCGCACACATAACTGTCTAGTGTTATACAGACATTCTTTTTATCTTTTCCGTATCGTACGATGCGATATTTTCATTTTTAAATTAATGGCTGTTATTGAAAGAACAAACTGACTTGGTTTAACATTTTCGTACTTTGATATAAGCAATATATCTCTCAGATACATGAATATTATGAATTGCTTGCAAACTATTCATCAGTCAGATAAATTGGAAATTAATTATTTTCTTATAAAAACTTAACAAAACAAACTTATCATAAACTTGTAATCATATAAATAATAGCTGAATTAAATTTTGATTAAAATTTATTATAAAACATAATAATATTATTAAGTTACGAAATTAATTAAAAGTCCTTTCATTATCACAAGATACTTATAATCTTACTTCAATGATAAATAAGATTATAAGTATTATCTTCTAATCCTTGATTTAATTGAAACAATTATTAATTTATAGTTAAAAATTTTATTTTATTTATGATGAATTCTTTATCACATTACATAATCCTTGAATATGTCAATGTAATATCTAATTTCTGTATAAGCATTGTTATTTTTTGCGTGTCGCTTCAGTATATATTACATCTATATTATGTTTCCGTATTATTGATGGTTTGAACAACTACGCGTATGTTCAAAGGTCAGAAAACGACACGCGTTTAAAGATCGACAAAAATAACGCGACGTTGTTATTTATCACTTTATTTATCACATGAAGTAATAACATATACACGTATATATACAAATACAAGCGCAAACTACGATTTAAATTATATCAAGTTGCATTTAAAAAAAAGAAAAAAAGTATGCAACATCATTATGCAAAACGACAAAACAAGCAATATTTAAAATTACCTTGAATTGCATAATACAACATTTTTTTGTCATATATAATAAATCATGTATTACATCACAGTAATTCATTAATGCTAATATGAACACTGACGCACACATTTTCTCTCTCTCTCTCTTTCTTATTTTTTCGTTTCACTCACACACATAGATTTTATAGAAAATATTGTATTTATGTTTAGATGGCGAAATCACAACATAGTGTTCCAGGTAATTCTCTACATGTTAAACGCAAGTCATTCACCTCATTAACATGTCATTCATACAGCTGTAGTATATAGGGTGTTCAAGATTTATTGTTGCAATTATTTTGTTAATAAGAAATTTATTAAACCAAATTTTAAATATTTTATGTAGAAAGCTAAAACTCTTCTTATAACTTTAAGTAAATCATATTTTTATAAATAAATAAATAACTAATAGTTAAGCTTACATTGTCGAAATATGTTAAAAAATGAAAAAGATAAAAAATGGTATTTCCTTGTAAAATTACTGCTAAAAGTAAAAATAACAAATTTTAAATAATAAATACAAAAAGAAAAAAATTTTAAGATTATATTAAAATTAAAATCTTAACAAGTAAAAAAAATTATAATTGTAGCTTTTAATAAAATTGTCCCTAAATAATAAAATGGACTCTTTCCAAACTCATTGCATTATCTTGCTAACAATTTGTCACAAGAGAAATCGCCGTCAGAGATTTAGATCGGTGTTTCTGGTGCACTTTGTACATACCGATCAACTTCGATAAATCGCGCGTACTACAAATATTGATTCGTATTATATAATTTTTTTTAAAAAACGAAAAATGTGCTAGCGTGGGATGACCGTGGACGAGTAATCTGCCTATTTCATAGGTTTATTTTTGCAAAGTGACTAGCACGAAATAGCAGCTCGAGTTACAGATACTTTGTACGAAATTGAACAACTTGGATGGAAGCACACTGTCGGAAAATACCAATGCATTACACATGACGGTACGACGCGTTCGCATAATGCGATATTCAATGTTTGCTAATTTGAATTTCCGTTTGGATCGAAACGTCACGTCACGGAGGCGTGCGTATCGTTCAATATCATGTGTTGACTATCATCACTCCCTGAGATTTTTGCACGAATGTGCCGAATGCGCGCACACAGGCGATTATGTAATGCTTATCATTTCCAATGATACTTATCATTTCGGAAATTTTTGTAACTAACTGAATAACACAAATGTATACTGCTTGTGCAATATTTACGAAAAGTTACTTCGCAGAGAATATTACTTCGCTTCCTGCGAAAAATAATATCGAGGAAAAAATCAATTTCTTTTTCTTTTCGGAAACAAAATGTTTCTTAAAATGTTTCTTAAAATGTATTTGCATAAATAAAAACACGCTCATATTAAAAGATACACGAGGTAAGTTGAAGTTGCTTTTTAACTACGTGCAATTGCAATTTTCATATGTAATTAAGTCTGTTATGCGTGTTCTCTCATTATTCATATTCTATATTTAACTTTGCAAAAGGATATATGCGTCTTTGGAATTTGTTTACTGAGGTCCGAGGGATACTAGCCAATATATATTGGCGATTGAACATACTGACCCATCGATATTTACTAGCAAAAAATTGAAATCGGTATAGTTTAAATCATATATTTCGAATATTATGGATATCAGATACCTGTCCTCCGATATTTTAGACAAGAATATCAAGACAAAAATAATCTCTATATGAAAGTAAGATTAAGAACTTTAATATTAGAATATACATTTGCATTTAGAGCACCGCATGACACCTACGAAAACAGCGTATCAATTATAAATACGGTCTCGATTTCGAACAATTTCATATTAATTAATGAAAATAATAGATTAATACATATTTCTTAAAGATAAAATGGAATAATGGAAGAAATAAAAATCGAAATATTAGTGAAGCATCAAAAATGTAAGATAGTAGATCAAATCACAACCCATCAGTGAAGTTAATAATCATCAATTGGCCAGTACTTACCGTTGAACTTCCGGAAGAGAGCCATTTTCGCCGTTTGCCGCGAACGTACGTCGCAAACGTGTTATCAGCGTGAGAACGAGATGCTGCGCACGCGGTGCCGACGAGGAGGAGAGGAAGGAAAGTTTTCACACGTTCGGATTCTTCAGCGCTGCCAGGCTGGGATTGTCATCGATTGGCGGTCGACTTCGCGACTGAGGTCGGCTCGCTTCCCGCTTTTCGGTGTTCAATCGATTCGCAGTCAGCCGTGTTGCGTCATGTCGTCCCGCGGATTTCGAAGTCGGTGGAAGACGCTCCTCCACCTACGCGTTTGACGTTGACGAGCGTACGGCGCTTCTTACGTCCTCCTGGATGCCCTCGGTCACGAGGATACCTGAAAAACACGCGGCTTAGAGTCCGCCGTTACATTCGCGGCACGTACACCAACCCGCGATTTCTATATTTAAATCACGATCTCGGAGTCGTCTGAGCTTGCGCAATATTGTGTCGCGTGACCACGTGCTGGACCGAGGAAGAGTGACAATGTGAACTGTAAATTGGAGCAGGCGCGAATTCGGGGAACCTCACGGAAAAAAAATGGATTTGTTGCGTCAGCAAAGCTATAATTTGCTACATAAATTTTGTATTTATAACTAAGTAGATTTATTGGTTCAGCAAAGAAATTATATATGATAGTATTTATCAGCATGTTCATAAAGTTAACTCAGTTTTGTTAAAGCAACTAATCTTTTGCTATAATAAAGATTATTAATATACCAAATTTCATTTAGTACAGTAGCAAAAATATGTTATTGTGACAAATATACTTTGCTACAGCTGTATGGATTGAAGTAGAATGTTTTCTTTGCTATACCAACAAATCTGTCATGCTATGGTATCCTATTTTATTTGTTGCAATCATTAATTTTATGCAGCTCTAAGATTTGGTTACTGTAACATAGCAGATTAGCTGTCTGTATATTACGGCTGTAGATTTGCTGGGCCAGCACAATTTTTAGCTGTTGCAACTAATCTTTTTTTTCCGTGCTGAACAATCCTACGTGAACAAAATATTATGAGCAGCTTCTACGAATTTTAATAAAATAACAATTTGTATAAAGGCCAAACAAAATAATTGTCAATTTAATAAAATATCTTTAATTTTATATAATTATCTACAAGACGACGTTTCGACTTTATTTCGAATCCTATGTGAAGTTTTATTGTCAATTTCTTAAGGAAAGATATAGATAGTCTCTTTGGCGAGAATTATGTTCGAAGAAAAATATTTTCGGATTATTCGTTCTCGTTTGTGTCTAATAAATTTATTTCTTTTCTTGTTTTAGATGACTCTATTCGTTTTCCTAGAACCGTAAACTGAGAAAAAATCTATTGAAAAATTTAATTGCACAAAACAAGGTATAATTCAATTATTAACATTTTTTAATAAAAAATTAACTAAACCAATATTTAACTTGACATTTAGTTGAACGTATCGAACTAAACATTTTAGTTTTTCGACAATCTTTTTTTTCAGTGTTTAAAAAGTAAATTTGTTTTTCAGAAATTTATTGTTTTCTTATTTATACCTTTATATATTATTTTCTTATATGGATTTCATAGTACGAAAGAGAGATAAATCTATGGAATTCGTTTAATGTAGTTACGCAAGATGTTTCAATGCTCTAGTCAAGGGTCAGAACGAATCGATCCACGAGAATCAAAGTCGCAAAGTTAATAAAGCTGTAAATTGATCATGTGAGAATAAATTCATCATGTGAAAGAAAGAAAGATAAAGAGAAGTGAATAATTTATAGAAAATTGAAAATTTTTACACGTTCAAAATTGTAAATTAATATGCTCGTTTATCTAAACAATAAAATTATAAAAAAGATAAGTCAAAAGTGAGCAGTTATCAGATGAAAAAAATACTTATATTTAATTCGACATGCTTAAGATAACATTTCCTAAATAGTATCTTAAGCATTAAAGTCGAATTAAATATATTCTTTTTATCTGATAACTACTCGCTTTTGACCTATTTTTTTATATATCTATTTTTCTATTTTAATTAGTTCTACTTTATTTTCTGTTTTGCCTCGATTTATATCTTTATTCTTCATATTCTTTTACAAGATTAATCAACGTTTTGGTAATTTTATGTAAATTTTTTTAAACAGAAAAAAAATTAATTATAGTAGCAAAAATCTATGTGTGATAGCTAAAGTTCAGTTGTAATATATGGATAGCTAAAACTTTAACAGCGTAACTAAATTTAACTAGCAGTTGGCGTTATAAGTGGGTCACAAAAATTTAGCTACAGCAGATACTTTAATGAATGGCTGTGATAACTCGCGTTGCAATCATTAGATGTAATTTCACTTTGAAAAACACAACTTTTAGTTTTTCTAATAAATTGTGCCATTGCAGATTCGAATATCAAGTTCCTGAATTAATTTTTAAATAGAAATAATTTAAATTATACTGTCCAAATTGATTTTATTTCACTTTCATCTTAGAGTCCAATTTTGGGATCTCGATTTCGAGGAATCCTTTCATGGAATAGAATCCTCTTGCTTTAGAATATCCTTTCTTTTAGAATGAAAAATCCTACAATGCAACTTTTATTCTATTCTCTGCGATTCTCATGAAAAATACTCTATCTATCGGCGGTGCTACCATTTGCTCGCAGATGAACGATTTGTTGCAACTAACTACGTCTTTAGCTAGAATGGTTTTTAGCAGATTTCAGTTTATAATTGGCATAATCAGAACAGACAAGTATACTTTGCTAAAAGAAACCGATGTAGTAACAGTGACAAATTCTTTTACTGCAATAGTAAATAGTTTTAGCAAACTATTAACTAGCTGCGCAGGTGAAAATTTTTTCTCCGTGCAGAATAGTTTCTGTATTGACGTTCCGTATACATTGACGTCTATTGTAACGTGCCAATCCTATGTTTAATCCGTCATTGAAGTTGCTCGAACTTGCGCAATGCTGTAATATGCGCGCGTGATGAGCCTATAGAATACGTGAGAATCGATTGTAAGTAGATTTTGTGAAACTGCGAGTTCTTAACGAATTTATCTAATTAGCTATAAGTTGAGAAATTCTGGAAGAACACGTTAATTAGAATTAGCAAACGTATTTGGAACTGTTGCGGTACTCGTTGATTATTATAGGAAATAATGTATGGACGAGAATATGAAAAAATTATCTCAAACGCTCGAGGACCGCACTGTTAAATTTCTAAACTCATAGTTTTATAAAAAAATTTATATTATAATTTTTCCACGTGTGCACACGAGGAAAATATTTAAAGAATTTAAAGTTTAAATCTCAAGAACGAGACGGATATTTGTAATTACGTGTCACATTGTGCAATATTGACGATATGAAAAAATACGATAAGTCTGCCAGATTTTAACGTTCATCGACCTGCATCTATCATCACTGTGATATTCTCGAGACATCTTCCAAAGCTTTCTCCTTATTCATTGACACTGCACTTTCAACACTGGAGTTCTTGATTTAATCTTTTGTTTGCCAATTGCGCATCGGACACGAGATAAAAAAATCATGAAACCAAGCAAATTGTTTACTTAGCGCTGCAATATTACACGGGAATATGAAACCTCGTCTTTGATTACAATCGTGTAAGCAAGTATAAGAAGTACCATTGAGTCACCAGACATTAGAGTAGGCAATTATTAATATAATATATAATTACTAAAATATTATACTTATAAAACATCATACGTTCTGCTAACTTTAATTAGTATGTAATTATAAATTAAAATAACTATTTAACGTGATCATTTATTATTGTCCAATAATTTCAACACTTTTGTCACTAATTTTCTATGGCACACTTAAAATAATTCAATTAGCATTTATAATGTAAACTGTAAATTAACTAAATTAGACATTGAATAAATTATAATTTTCTTTCTCGAGTTTATAAAATTAAATAAAAATTAAATAAATTTTAACAATCCAAGAAAAAAAAATTTTTAATTACAAAAATTTTAATTACGAAAATTAAATTCTAATGTGTTGTTTGAAATTTCTTGAAAAAACCGCAGATTATATTTGCAAAATTTTCAATTATCGAACATTCCTCACTAGCCATTTCCTACGTCTGGTATTTCTACTACCAATGAGAGCACGTTACTTCAAATAGTCTTAACAGGACACTTCCGGGTAAGGATTTTGCACTCACAAACATTATTCGACTTACGAATGTGTGAATCATTTCGATTACGTATCTACGGTCGGTTGATAAAATTAATCACAACTCGCTGATTCGATGACACGTTATGACACTCGTCCACACAGCTGTCTACATTGTAAGAACATTTTTTATAAAAGCTGATTATTTTAATCAGGTAAGAAAGTTGCTATCGATATCAGATAATTTCGTATCACGGAATTCGCAATAGTTTTCGAACTTTCGTCAGAGCTTACATTATATATTTCGAAATTCCTGCTTCCATGGCGTGAAAAGCAATTAATCGCGATCTTATGTAATTTACACAATGAGCGTACAATTGCAGGAAAAATGTTATTAATCGTCATTAACTGTGCGTATTTTGCTCGCGTGCGATAACAAATTATTAATGAAATTATGGAGGAAATGCGAGAGGCTCGAACGATGAAATTCAACAATAAGTTTGCAATATTCATTATCAATATCATTTTACGAATAAATAAATATAAATTTTGATACCATTTATTTTATTCGTGAAATAGCCTTCTTTAAAAAAAAAGGTAGATTTATCAATTTTTTAAACAATTTATCAATACTCGTAAAAACTATATATAAAATATAAAAGTTATAGCACAATTTATATAACGTAAAATTTGATTACAATTTTATTACGTTAACGACCTTCGCATAATCCCAAGCAAATAATGTTTTTCAAGCAAAATATGTTTGAAATATTTGAAATATTTTTATTAAAAATGTTAAAAATAATGAATTAAGTCCCCTTCACTTCATTCAAGAAACATTTATTTTAATGAAAAGATCATTTTAACGTTCATATTTCAACACTTAAAAAAAATGTATTATTTAATATCAAATAAGTTGTTTTTAAAATGTTTTTAAAACATTAATTTGATATTAAAAAATACACTTTTTTTTAAGTATTGAAATAAATGTTTTTCAAACATTAAAAATTATTTCTTCATTAAAATAAATGTTTTTTTTATGAAATAAAGGAGACTTAATCTATTATTTTTAATGTTTTTAAAAATGATTTTTAAATGTTTTAAAAATATTTTTAAAAACATTGCTGCTTGGGATTCGACGGTTTTGCTTGAAAAATATTTTTTCCTTTTTTTTACCGTCTTAATATCAAAAACTTTACATATTTGCAATTCATACTAACATTATCTGATAAAACGTATCGTACAGTGGCTTGTTCTTCGTTACGTCACGCGGATGAATATGGCAACAGTTATAATTAACAACAGCGTGTAAGACAAATTTACGTGCACTTTCATTATAGCCACAATATATAGACAAACAACATATTGATAAGTCACACCTTCTTCACGACATGCGTTCGTTGAAAATTTGGCAGAGCGTTGTCTTTCTAATTTTGTTTCAGTACAGAACTCACAATATGCACAGTGTGACGTAATGAATGTAGATTCACAATGAAAAACCGGAGTTGTCAGCGGTAAACATTAATATATTACATCGTCAAATGACAGCTTGATTTATCGTTAGTGTCAAGCCGAAGAAAATTATTGCTTTTCTCAGCTGCAAACTCTCTCATGTTATTTCCTTCGCAAAACGCGTAACTTTTATTGCAATAATTATTCAGTACCTATTATTCGTAAAACTTTTTTATTCGATTTATAAGTTGGACTGACTTCACCGCTGTAAACTGTGAGATTTACATGTGTATTATAATAATTAAATTATATGTCACATATTCATCGCAATTATATTTTGTATATTATGCTGCACTAAAAATATTTTAATTAAAACTGAATTGATTTTTTTATTACCGAACAAAGCTTCTTTGATGCTGCGACAATTCTAATATCTCCGTTAATGAAAAAAGAAGCGCCGCTTCGAAGAAACGCCCGAATAATTGTTTCGTCGCCAAGGGCAATGACGATTAAACACAATGAGCCGGTGCTGACGGCGGCGCCGCGATAATAAGCGGTAAAAGTCTTTCATGTGTGGGTCAATAGCGGCTCGTAGACGAATAAGGCTCAAATCGGTCTCGTGGGCCGCGACTCACAACCGGTTCTCCCTTTCGCACTACCCCGAGTGCGCTTGTCGCCCGTGGGAAAGATTGCGCGCGAAAACGCAGCCTTATTGGGATCGATACCGGAAGGTGGCATGGCCGTGTACGTGCGGCAGGACGCGCGATCGTAGCGGGCAAACACTGCCACGTGTATTTCGGTGCTGGACGTCGCCGTACCTGGGAATCCGATCTGAGCGAATACGTCGGCGACGAATACGACGATGACTGGATCTCGCGGAGATACACGTCTTTCTCTCTCTCTCACTCTCTTTCTATCGTCATGGGATGGATCTCGAGTGCGTTCCTCGCGAGACGAATGACACGACGACGGGTGACGCGAACGGTTGGAGCACGACTGAATTGACTGGAATTAAAGCGCCCTGCTTCAACTAGTCGCTCCCTTTCGCCATCGAGTACGTATCACGCCGCCGCGGCACGAATGGCGCGAAACAGAAAATGATATCGGCTACTACCACTGAATTTGTTCCTCTCGATATAGTTGTAATACTATATTTATTATAAAAAGTTGTAATATAATTTAAAATATTATACTGTACATAATTAAAAATGTAAATATATAAAATATTGTAATATAAATATAAATTATGTAACACATAATTTAATAATTTATAATTAAACGTTTAATACAATGGAAAGGGGTACTCAGTTTTGATGTCCTCATAACTATAAAGAAATATATAAAGAAATATATGCATTATAGTTAAAATGTAAATAATAAATGTAATTTGGAAATAATTTTGCCATGATACTGCAATAAAACGAAAGAAGCAAGGATGTAACAGTAAATATAAATTTTGTACGTCCATCGTGCAGATTTCGTTCTTCAGATCTCGAAACGTTTTGATACGGCACTGGTCGGCGTGTTTGATGTGCGAGGAAAGTTCCATGCACGCATGCGCCAGCAATAGCTATAGATGCGTCGGAATCCATTCCATGATCAAATGAAACTTATTCAGCAGATAACGTAGTTCGCACGTAAAGTATATCTCTTAATGCGCTTTTAGTTATATAAATAAATGTGTTTTTCAGCATGTTCTTTTTTTATATTTCCTGTATTGAGAACGAAGCAGACGTACATTTATGTTCTGATGAAAACGACGAAGAACAGAGAATAAACCCTAATAATAACACACTTTATCCAAACGATGTCCCAAAGATATCCTTAGGACGTACGGACGTCCTGTGGACGTCCCTAGAAGATTTGTGCTATATGGAAAATATTAAATAACAACTGTGAAAAAATTGTGCTCTTTTTCTAATTAAAGAAAAAAAAGCGAATTATATTCCTTTAACGCATTATTAATAAAGGAGAAATAAATGTGTAGCATTACAAACTGGCGAAAGAAATTACGCGCTGTAAAAAAGAGGCATTTAGGCATTTAGGGCTAGAACAGAATATTGAGTTAGACTTTGACTATGCATAATTTTATTTTTCCTAAATAGCTGCACGGAATAACAGTGATATAAATGGAACTTATCTGTCATAATGTACACACTAATACTTTGATATTCTGCGCATTGAGTAAACTAGTTATTGCGCGGATATTTTTACACTTAAATATTCAGGCATGTAATATTTGAATAATATTTAAGTACTCCAAGAATTTTTTAAATTGATATATATGTATTATAAAATACCCGAATATCTCTTCGAGAGAAAATAACACATCTTTTTTAAATTTATAATCTTTTTTTTAAATAGCTTTGCGTTTGTCCCAAAGAAAAGATGCAATATAATTAATACTTCGAGTTTCTGATAAATATTTTTAACTTATTTTCGCTTCTTGAGCCCTGATAGGAAAACATTTATGAAATTATATAACGAAATCTTGGATAAAAATTATGATCTGCAATTATGTAGATGCAATTATGAAAATGATGATGTTTAGGCATGAAATAACAGTCGCAATGTCATATTATCGTTTGTTTAATCGTAACAAGCTGCACCGATTTCAATGGAAAAACTTTGATCTGGATTCCCGATATCTCGTAAAGCCACGTCTAAGATAGGAAGTCTTACTGGTTTATCCGTTTCGTATGAGACAACAGTTTTACCCCAATGATCTTGATGAAGCTGTGAATTAAAATAAAATACACGAATAAAATGCAGGATGCAAAGTACGTCTAATGCTATTAATTAAAAAATGTTATATTGCTGTATGTGTGTATTTGTTTCCGATGCATATCTTCTTTGATGAAATATCTTCAAACTCAAACAAATGTTTTTATTCTAATATGATTTAAATCAAATTCTAATCAATAATTAATTATTAATGAAAAAATATATCTAATTATTTATAAAAATGAAAATTCAATAAAATGTAAAATGTAAAAACGTAAAAATATTTATAAAGTTATCACACATTAAAAGTGAAATGACCACCAAACTCAGATAGAATAATAATGTTAAAACTATAATTGTTCGAAACTTAACTTACCCTGCATTCATCCATTATCATCTCGTATCTGAGACGCTGATTGCCTCGTGGTGTCAATTCAACGTCATTCCAAGCCAAAAGCTTCAAGCTCCTTCTATACGTTTTTCTCTCATAATCGAAGTAAGCCACACTATTTTTGCAATGATACGTGATATTCTGATTCGCGTGTTTCGAGAGCAATTGCAAGAAACTAATTTGATTACTGTCAGCCTTGTATGTAATCTGTAATAATTAAATTTGTTTTAGACTCTTTTATCTAATAATATAATATAATCACATTATATTTTTTGTTAAAACGACAATTAACAGAATTGGTGGAAGTATGTAGAACGTAATAGAACCTTCATGCCGTCGTCTATTTCGCTCAGCCAGGTCTCCTGTTGCTCAGTGATGTGAGTGATATTTGGTGAACGTGATGGATTCGGTAAAATGCAAGTTGAGCGTTTCTCAGCATCGCAATATACCAAGATCGCATCTCGAATATCCCCTTCGTTTGGATCAATCCAATACTCGCCTATTAATTACGCACAAACTTATATTGATTTAAATATTCAAATGTATATTATAAATGTATATAAATGTATAAAATTTTTTTTTAATTTAGATTTTTTTCAAAGACGAAAATTAATTTGCTTTCATACATTTAATATTTTTATATAGTTTTACATATTTATTTAGTTTTACATACTTTATTTTAAGAAAAAATTTAAAAATCAACACAAGAAACGTAAAAAAGTGCAGTAAGGATAATTTTAAAACTTTAGAGATTTACCAGATGATTTGTCCGGGTAGGCAACAAATAGATCACGACAGGTTTTAGCAGGCGAATTTTTTTCACCATCCGGCTTCACTAATTTTTGGAACGACGATTTCAGATTTTCATACGCTTTCAAAAGTAACTCTCTTCGTTCCTTTTCAGTGATATCTTTACTAAATATTCTTGGTGGTTCATCACCGAGTGGATCTGGTCCTTTAGTTTGGCCTTGTCCTATGCAATAAAATTATAATTTTTAAATAAATATTATATTTTTATAAATATAATTATAATCTATAATTAATTAAATATTTTTAAATTTAATTATTTTTTAAAAGGATTTAAATGACAAAAAGTTCTAAATATATTAAAAAAATATTTAGATGACGTTTTGATTTTAGAAGTTTTTTATACGATACGAATTAATTAGATATTACAGCTATAAATAGGGGAGACCGGGGCTATTCGTTGCAGTTTTTTTTCTTTTGCGTATCCTGAGTCCTG